>JAOTQE010046668.1:0-34068 GCA_025631205.1 Nesometra sesokonis
ACATATAAAATCCAGTTAAATATTTTCAACCATAAGGTCTAAAGAAATACTTTGTTTGCCTTTGCCTTTTCACAACAAAATTTCTTTTTTTCTATTGGAAAATTTAAAAAATCACTTATACAGGCACAGTCTAGAGGAAGAGGGCAAACAAGAATTTGTTTTCGCTTCATATAAGAATTTGGTTGACCTTCAAATTAAAAACCCAGCCTACATTGAATTGTAATGCAATTGTTGTGATTTTTTAGGCAATACTGATAAGTCTTTAGTGAAATTTCTTATTTAGTAAAGATGATAATAATCAATATTTTACAAATAATGCCTGCATCATAACACAATAATTATTTAATATGAAACTCCTACAACACCCATTTCTAAATCAATATTTTCAGAACCTCATTTTAAAAGGGGAATTTTTTAATCAGATGTTAACAGACAGAGATATTGAAGAAACCTATCTATCATATTAGTATTACACTCTGCTGCCACATTAATTAAATTCTACGTCTGAACACTTCTTGTTAGTCCCTAGCAAATAAGCCATTCATTCTATTGTTGATATTTGGCTAGACAAAAATTCAAAGGAGGTGGCGTCAGAAATTTAAGATTGATGTCATCAATTAGAAATCTCTCACTTCTGCGCTAATCTATTCGCAAGCACACTTACCGGCATGACATTCGCAATGGTAGCTCATCCAATCGTCTATACAAACTGCGTTTTCAGAACATGGTGAGGACTCGCAGGGGTTATCGTAGTTACAACCAGAAAGGACATTTATTTTAAATTCATCTCTGATAACTAAATCCAATGACCCGACTTTTACACCCTGCAGAAAATTAAATGTCAATTTAATTAATATTTTATTTACAAGATGATAAAAATTTAAGACACAGATTAGTCAAATAATATTACTTATTACTAGTTTTTATATATATTTCATTTTCTCTTGTATTATTATTAGGCAATATACAAAACATTTAACAAAAACACGAAACTGAAAACAACCTAAAGTAAACACAATTACAATAAAAAAACATTCCAACATATATGTATATAAATATAGATATCTATACTAAAATAATAAAACACAGTGTACAATAAAATTTAACAAATACATTATAGAAAATATAACAATGAAATTAATTAAATACTTATTCATTTAAGACAATCAAATTTTTTCTTTACACCTTTAAGATTTTACGGTAAGATTAACAATTTTTTAACACGTGTGAAATGATTTAATAATAATAATATAATATTATCATTATTAAATACATTTATCCTAAATGTTGATTTTCTCACTGATTATTTATGTATATATATATATCAATCAATCAATTAATCAATCAATCAACCCTTTATTGTTCATAAATACAATGTACTGTTTGGAAAATTGTCTTGCGATACAGGACACATAGTAAAACATCTCAAAGAACACCAAAGTACAAACACACACAAATAAATATACAGTGGTTTAAAAGTATGAATACAGTAAATACAAAATTAAGATGTCAAAGATTCCTATATACAGTAAAATACATTAAAATACATTATATTATATATCAATCTTTATAAGTTTTTTCATAATTTAAAGGGAGGCACCAATTTTAAACATTTCTTACTGTTGCATCCCTTTTCCATTATGACTTGATGTATATAATATAATTATTTTTAACATCAGATTGAGTGAGGAGAAAAACAAATTTTAATTGAATATTTATTATATTTATGAATAATTACCTGAACACATCCAGAATACCCATATTGAATATTGCCATCCTCCAATAATACACCACCTACTTCAAGTTTACTGACTGGAGAAGCAGTGATTTCATAATCAACATCTGCAGTACTCTAAAATACAAAACAATACAAAGCATTATTTAGGATGCCATCCATTAATGTTAAAGCCTGTTTTCCTGTCGATTGTTATTCCAAAATTGCCGATTGGAAACGTCGTTTTGAATCATTATAAAAAAGTTTAAAAAATAACGATAAAATTCAAATCATGCTGGACTGCTATATTTCCGCTATTTACTATTATGCTGTGCACAACGAATATCGTAAATCTTCTTGACGAATTAAAATCGCAATAAAACAAATTTTACAAACTTTTCAAATGCAATTTTTATATATTTGTTAGATAATTGTATATTTTATGTTTTGAAGCAAATCTTCCGAAAATTTAATAAAAAAAATGTGTGATTTATTTTTAGGCCCAAAACATGTAAATTCTTGCCGCGGGCAATGTTGCCTCGCAAGAACCCAAATTTAACAATCCAAATCGTCAAAGTTGAACTCGGTTTAACTTAGACGATCCAAATCATCAAACTTTTTTTAACATCGAAAGTGACCCCTTTTCCTGTCGATCGTTGTGAAAATCGTCATTTTTCAAAATTAACGATCAAAAACACTGAACAAATCGCTGTTTTTGAGATTAACGAATGACAGGAAAACAGGCTTAAGGTTCATCTAAATATTATAGATCTTGTTGATTCCCTGAATTATTATTTTCACAATTTTATAACGAACCTAGTGACCATTATATGATTTATTGTGTTATTGTCATTGATGTAATTTTCGCAGTCACAATATATTTCTGTTTTAGTATTATTTTTAACAAAAGAGCTAGTCGATCTGTCGACCCTGTCTATCATAGAGATTCCCTGTATCTTAACTACTGTATTGCTTGGTTGATATGGAACTATGGCCAGATCATATACCTCGATCAATGGTCTCAACTCAACATAATCCTCAATGTAAACACTCAGTTATTGCTAGATCAAAGAACTAACTGGCTTTAACTGGTTTTCTCAACTAAGATCTAAATCCACTTTTAAAAAATAGCTCAACTTGATATATACGAGAAGCTATATGAATGGCCAAAAGTGAGAAATCAAGCAATCAGGTTAACATATACATCATATTTCGTCATACAAGTTATTACCAATGCCTAATAAATTGTAAACTCATCTAGTCTTAACTTCTTTTGAAATCCAAAATGGCCGCCAAAGATAAGAATTAGAATCAGCGTACTTCAAATATGTTAAAAATGTGAAGTTTACACTTTCCCCCAAAAACCCCAACGAAAGTACATTTGTAACCAGACTATTCTGATAAAATGCAATAATACCAAGATACCATGCCATTACTCAGGATGGCTGATCCTGCCATATTCTATCCAGCTAACATTTTCATGCATCCTTAATTTTTGGAATTGACAATTTTATAGCTCGACATCCATGTCCAAGCCTGAAGGCTCATAGGGCTGGAGCTCATTTCCAGTTTTAGTAGTGTGAAGCAGACGAGAGTATGATACTCCCCCTGGATGGGGCACTAGTCAATCCATCCATTACTGGAAAGTTACTTTCCAGTAATTTGCTGGTACCCATCGTACAGCTGGGTAGACTGAAGAAATGAAAGTAAAGTGCGTTGCTCAGGTGCACAAGCAACTGGCATGAGTGAGTCTCGAACCACCGACCTCTTGATTGGGATTCTGAACCGCAACTGCTGTGCCAATTGCTCCAACATAGCTCGACATAGTTAGAAACAAACATTAAAATTGCTTACCATTTCTGTGCCATAATCAAGTTTGACCACAACCTGTCTGTTCTTCCATTCAGCTTCTACATAGTGCCATTCTCCATCATTCACTTGTACATTGTTGATGCTTGTGATCACGTCTGACTGATACCGATACTGTACATATCCATTAGATAACTGCAAATACATTACAACACCATACAGAATACACTTTAATTCATTATTGTTTATTCAGTTTAATCCTCATTTATTTTAATTAATCATTTTCAATAATTCTACTTCTTAATATTTTGTTCACAATCTGTAGGTTTTTCTTCCACACATATATTGCATTAAGCCAAATAAAAAAAAAGTTACTTGTTAAATGTTACTGCCTGTCCCTGAATTTTTAGCGGCCCATGTTTTTTTTGAAGACTTTTCAACTTGAGATAAATGTATGTTTTTGTAAGTTTAGGTTCAAAGTTACCTTGTTTGGTGATGATATTCCTATTTAAATTTGCATCATTAGATATTTATTAATGTTCTTTTGTTTGGAAATCAAAAAAAGGTTATGGTCAAAACAAAGTCATTGATCAAATAGTTAAAGATGATACAAATCTATGGTGATGACCATATGAAAATATACTGAATTAATAAAAAAAAAAACAAAAAAAACCGCCCTTCCTCCTCTGAAATTTATTAATATGTTGACGCTTAGCAAGTATTATATTTTAGAACTTGGTCTTAAAATTGTTCTGGAGGTAACTTCAAAAAAATCTGTTGATAGGGTATTGGTTTCAAATTTAGCAGGCTGTTTTTTCAACATGTTGGTCAATGTATTGGATTGTTGGTCTGTTGGTTGGTCATTCTACATTTTAGTAGAGATCATGTTAGGAATTAGTTCTTGTTTAACTGTTGGAAATTTACCTTTAAGTCATAGTTTTTTTTAAATTTATTATGCCTGATAGTTTTCATGGACAAAATGACAACAAAATTTATTGATTCAGAACAAAGATTAGATTAAATCTAAGTAAATTTCACGCACAACTTGTCATCTGGAAAATAGCAGAAGATTATTCTTGTTCCAATATTAAAAATTAATAAAATAATTACCTCAAAATATATCTCTTTATGGCTTTCCACAGAACCAACTTTTATATACATTAACAGCCCTTCTGTGGCCCGTGTTCTGAAGGACAAGGCGTTCTTCCATGGTAATGTGATGCCCGTTGGCGTGACCTCATAACGTACTAACCCCACACCATCAAATCTCATAGGCTGACTTGACCCTAGATTATGAAAATTCAAACACTTATCGTTAGAAAGTAATCTTTAATGAAATGCTTGAATGATTTTTAACACCTTAGAATGACACATAGCAAGGTAATGATCTGTATAGGAAGTCTGTGATACAAAACAAAATCTGAGATTTGTGATAATTAATCTTAATAAAAACAAATTTTACCCAAGCCTGACTGACCCTAAATTTTGAAAACCACGGTCGGCCCGTTTTTACATTTTCAAATATTTAAAGTTAGGTATTAAAAATACTGTTACAGGTACCTACTATTTGAAAAAGATTTACCTACCGAGCCAAATTTATAACAAATTCTGTGCTTCGGCAGTGTGAATGATTAGACTGATGCCTTAAAAGATGAAGTACCATGCTCAAATTTGATGTATGTTTTTATTAAAACATGTAAAAAGCAAGTTGCAAGACAACATTGTTATATAGAATGCTTGATAATTGAGTGAGCTGAACGTATAAAAGCATATAGAAACGGACAAGCCACATTAAATTAAATTTAAAATGCATTTGAATTATTTTGATTTCTCGGTAGATAGCATCCTATTAGGTGATGATTAAAACAAATGAACAGATGCATGATATAATTGCAGGAGACTTGTTACAACAAATGCCTAAGTGCAAAGTATGTGCTGTCTCTTACATGTGTCGAGATTAGGCAACATCGAACGGAAAAAATCAATGCTAACAAATCGTTACACTTAATTTCCGTGCTTTTCACATTTCGAGTATAATGACATCGCCGCTATTGCATGGTAAATTTTGCGAGAAATGACAATGAAACTTGATAGGTTAATGTAAATGCACGATGAGTAAATCAAGCTTGTGGATAGTATTGGTGGTATAGTGAAGGCATCAGGAAATAGTATACCCATAATTCATCAGTACGTACTACTTTTCATCAATGTAGGTAAATAGGACTTGACAACTATACAAAAGGACTGATTACTGTGAGCATCGATATCAAATTACTGTCATATATGAAATCAATTTATAAGCTGGCTGACCTAATTATCCCATTGTTGTATTGAAATAAATTTCAAATGAAATATTTAACAGAAATAATTTGAATTATTGTAAGGTAAAATAGAAATTATAAATACATTATGATCATATTCATAATGAAAACACATGTAAATATAATTTAAAATCATTAATTATTTTGTTGTAATGTTATAATTACATTTTTAATGTTAAAGAAATTCAGATGCAATTGTAATTTATTCATCATGTGTAAAAACTGTATATGAAACATGAAGTTCCTTTTCTTAAGACAGCTATTAAACTTGAATTAAAAAAAATGTATACAAAATAACTCTAACAAAATAAATCAGTTATGAGTAGACAGATGATTGTATTAATATTATAAATAAATATATTTCTCATAAATCCTATCACGACATTATTATCGTAAATATTTTCTAATATTAAATGGCTTTGCTTAATAATTATGTTAACTTGAATATTAGCATACATTTATTATTGAGGATTGTGAGAGCCGACTGAAGTACTTAAAGTCTGTTTATATTTCAGTTACATCTTTCAACATTTTTTTTCAAGATCCTTATCATTAAACTTGTGTGTTATAAGATAATACATTGTATGCTATTAGGCCAAAAAAAAAATGGTCTCTGGTCGGTCCACACATCGATCTAGACCTAGGGCATCAATTTTTTTTATATGCACAACAGCGCCACCTACATTTTGAGGCTTCAACTAGGCAATTTCAACTATATTGAAAATATTAATGTCTTTTTCTGTAAAAAAAAAGCCTGCATTCCCGCATCAGTTCTGGAAATTAGGTCTAACCAGAGACTGGCTATTTTTTTTGGCCTTACATTGACAGATAACTTATAATTCCATTTCTCTTTTTGTCTAACTTTCAAAACATTGTTTAAGTTATAAACACTAAATTAAGTTACAAATTTAACTTATAGTTGTAAATTCATTGAAGTTTTGAAAGTTTAAACATTTATTTCATGTGAAATTATTTGATTATTCTATTAAATTTACATTATAAGGACACAAATATCAAGGTACTTAATACATGGACTGACGATCTGGTGAAAATGATTATATTGGAAAAATATGCGTCTTTAAATGATTTTTTAAGATGTCAAAAGATTGTGATCCACTGTATCGAATGCTGAAGACATGTCCAAAAAACAACATAAGACTTGTAAAACTCCTTTAGGATATCAGTCTTGACTTTTAAGAGAACAGTTTTAGTATTACATGCCAATTTCTATGCAGATTTGAGGGGTTCATTCAAGTTGTTACTTACTTAGAAGATGATCATTAAATAATTTAACAAGTAGGCACTCAAGAATCTTGGTTAAAGTAATTAGATTCAAAACTGGTCTAAAGTTACTAAAGTACTTTAGGTTTCTGTCTAGTGATGGTATCTTAATTATAAGATTAATTGCAGAGGGAACTCCTAGAAACAAAACTGTTGGCAATATGGGCTATAAATGAGGCAAGTGAATAAACTTACTCTTTCAAAATTCATGATGGAAGGGTCAATGGGGCTAGATTTAGAAGGTATTTTGCAGATATCTTCCTTATTAATTAGGGTAAGATTCTCAAATGAACAATTTTTTTAAACATCTATCAACATGCAATTTATTCATTAACAAATCATCAATATTCCATGATCTTAGAAATACTAAAACCTTTTTAAAAAGTAGTAAAAAGTATACAATAAGAGACATTTAGCATAGGCAAAGTCATTAATTAAAAATCAACACTAAAATAGGTATATAGTAATAAAAATAGAGTTATTCAAATATGTACTCTACTTATTACAACAATAATTTATATATAATGTAATTAATAACAAAAATGTTGTTAAGATAAATTTGTAAATTTTTTTTAGATGTAACTTCATTAATATGGTTAATTTGATTTTAATATATAAATATTATTGAAGTATGTAGTTTTAAATCAGGACCTAGTACCTTTCTATTGAAAGAGGTCCTGAATAAAGAAAGAATTGAAATTTACAATGATCTGGAATATCTTACAAGCATATTAATAACACTCTCACATTTGAAAGCTGAAACTCAAATCCAATAAATTTGTAAGTTTTTTTAGGAGGCCGACTCTAAAGGTAGCAATTAGCATAGAATTCTATATGCAGTCACACACAACAAGCAATCTATATGCGACATAAAGTGTAAAATAATGCAAACATTAGCACCAAAGAAGCTCCCTTGTGACCAAACTCTAAATTTACATACCCTACCAATAATGCATAGACATAGCTAAAGGGTTCTATCCAAAATGTCTATCACCGGATGATTCACGAAGAGAATAAATATATCCCCCTCACCTTTGATTTATTAGTCAATACCAAGAAGGAAAAAACGGCAAAAAACAGACTATAATGCGAATAGCCTAAGGTGAAACTCAATTTCCATCACAAAGAAATAGTCAACAATTCTGCCTATTCTGCCTGCTACACTAAAGAATGTATTTTCTCTGCTGATTGACGTTTCTGTAAGTGTCTTTCCTCAACTGTCAATAAAATCAGCTGAACTTTAAAGTTAAATTGGATATTATTCGGTTGATAATTGATGCTCTGGAAACGTGAAGAGTCTTCAAGCCATTTCAAGATGGACTATAAAACTAGACAGCTAGATTGGAAATGTATTTAGGAGAGAGGATTTGCAATGGTCGTGCATGTTTTAAATAACTTGTATTAAAAGTGGAATGGAAAGAGAATATAACAAAATAGCTTTTAGTCTTTCATTATTGTTATAAAATCTTCATGAAGGATGGTTCCCTGCATAAAACGGACTTAAAATTTAATCTCACCTACAATGCGACTCATTTTCTGGTGAGACCTCACATATAAGATGTATACAGGCATAAAATTGGTAAAATGGAATGTGTAAAAACATGGTTTAAAATGTGCCAAGTTTCACTGTAACCCTCCAGCAGGTTAGTAGCCTTTGCAAAACACAATTCGTCCTGTTCTTTATAGTATGATAAATATCTATGGATGCCGATTTTAATTTGCTTAGAACCCTGCACCCCTTTGAAAAAATGACTGTTAACATGGTAGATAATGGTAGTGACAAGGTAGATGTAGGTAGTTAACAAAATTAACCCTATAAAAACTACATATCAAGGAATACTACCAAGGATATGGTCAACAATACTCTACAAGTACATAGGAAAATATATCCACTATTTTGAATAAACTTTCACATTGATCTTACGGCATTAATACCAACAACAGAAAGGGTAATTAAATACTAACTTACTAGGTAGTTGTCTGTGGTTCTAGGTAGGTCTCCCTAGTAATTTAACATGGTAGACCTACCTAGTCAGGGGGTCTTATTTTTTTTTTCAAAGGGGCCATGTCGACTGATGTATGCACCCTAAAAATGTTGACTGGTTAATACTATTATTAAACATCTTTGAATCAAACGGATAAATGAGGTATACCTTGTTCACATCGTTGACCAGTGTACCCTTCACGACAAAGACATTCATACATATTCCATTTACTAATACAAGTCCCGCCGTTTTCGCACAGACCGTGGCGGCAGAAATTCTCCTTCGCCCCGCATCCTGCCTGAGTTTGATAATCCTCAACACTGGAGGCTAGATCCAGAAGATTATTGTCTATCGTAACATCTCGTATACAGCCAACAAAGTCTCTACTCGTTACTTGGAATGGGTCTGGCACCTCAGGGAGCCCGCCTATTATGAATGGCCCAGTTAGATCTAAAAATCTGAAGGAGATAATTATTCAAATAGTGAAAAAAACAACAATAGTTATTTTTAACATTCATATTAAATGCCATATTTTATTTTGAAAAATAAAATAACAAAATATGATATTATTATTAAATTATTTTCTGAGACTACTATTTTCCATAGTAGTCTCTCAGACCAATATTATATAGTATTGACTGTGCATGAGTAATATCCAACCCCTAAGTAGCTGACGTCACCGGATTCCTCACGACTGTTCATTTCGAGGTACATGGTACTATAGACGATGACCTGCACAATGACTAGTGACAGGTATAACCCTTTAAAATTTGGCTTTTTGCACAAAAATGACTATTGTTAATTATGAATAATTTCTAAATAAAATATAGCCATTATACTAATAAAGCTACAAAAATTGCTGTTAATTTATTTTGCAAATATTTGCGAGAAAAGGACATGATTTAAAGACTAAGCCTTGGTAGGCATAGGGTATGCCAGCCCCTGTCAAATCTAAATTTGCCAGTAAAAGTTAAATAATAATTATAACATTGAATGCCTATTTTTGGGGATACTGCAAAATATTGTATTCGCTGTGGCAAGATATTGAACTCATTAGACTTGTTCAATATTTTGCCACAGGTTGTACAATATTTTTTGGTATCCTCTCAAAGGCATTCAATATTATATAAATGTTTTATTTATCAATGTAAGAAACACATTAATTATATATATAGTTAGGAACCATGTAAAAACTATTTTACTGCAGTACTAAGTCTACTACAGTTACTGCAGTAATCCAGTACTATTCTTTTTTTTGGATAACTCCATTGAAACACAAAGCCACGTCTTGACATGTTGTTTTTAGTAAGTTCTTTTTCAGCTATTCAACTAATACTGTTGAAACTTAATTACTACAGTAACTG
The DNA here is from genome assembly GCA_025631205.1 of Nesometra sesokonis. Classification (NCBI taxonomy): domain Eukaryota; kingdom Metazoa; phylum Echinodermata; class Crinoidea; order Comatulida; family Antedonidae; genus Nesometra; species Nesometra sesokonis. The sequence continues at coordinate 10,475 of JAOTQE010046668.1, forward strand.
CAGCAGGATAATTTTGACATGGTCCCTAAACCTTCTTAAAACTGACCACACTTCGGACCATAGGTTTCGTTCAATTTTCTAGAGAGTTCCACTTATCGTTATATTTATTTTATTTGCATTTTAATGTATTTTAACTTTAATGATGGAATGAATAAAGATTCAATTGAAAAAAAAATTTAACTTACTTTTTCTCTGTATTATGTTGAGTGGCTTTTGCAGCACATTTGTAATCTGTGTTCCCAGAGGATCCAAAATGCAATGCTACCTCGATATCACAGTCATCAATGGATACTGTTGCAGTCTAAAAGAGAAAAAGGTAGCTAAGGTTAACAGTGCTTGTGTAATGGATAAAATGTTTTAGTATGTCATGACACTTAACAGTAGAAATAAGATCATGTTTTAGAACTATAAATAATATATTGGATAACGGCATGAATAAAGGGAAAGTACACACATAGAGACCTTTTACAATTTGCGCTATATAAATTTAAAATGATTACACATAAACCTGATTTACACTGCAAACAAGATAGGGTAAGACAGAATAACTACATACAGTATTTGAAATCTACTAATGATGCTTGTCTAAATAATCAAGAAACACTATGTTTTGTTCTCAGGCAATGCTCTCAAAAACCAAACTCCTTCAGAATGTCCATCTTGTTCTGTTTATAGGGAGTCTAGTTTAACTATATTTAACTTGGGTTCATGATCTTGGGACCTTAAAAAATGTGCGGTTTAGCATGAAATTTATTTATCAGGAAAGCCGGTTTTGATTGTTTTGACCACATTACAATTTCACGTAATGTAAATTGAACATTGTGGGTAAAAGTCAGGTAGTGGATGCTATCTCTGCAATGATAAGGATGCGGTTAGGTTTGTTCTAGAGAAGCTAACCATTTTGGAGATAGCGTTCACTATAAGTCATAATGTAAACAGCATACGGTATTGTACCTACATTAAGGTAAATACTTCATACCCAGTTTTTTCACATAACATATGATGACTCATCCTTGATTAACATTTTAACTGTATATCTGTACCTTAATTCTGAGATATAAATTCACTATATAGTGTTTATATTACTACATAATATTCAATAAATTTTCCTAGTTTATTATTAACACTAGCATTATTAATTGTAATTTTTATCTAAAAAAGGTAATAGTAATGCAAAATTACATTATTTAGAGTACCACATATATAAGGTAAAATTGCTTGCACTCTTAATTTATGTATTATTGTTGAAACTATTATAAGAAATAAAATTTTATTACCTCCGAAAGTTGGAGGAGATTATGTTTTTTGCCCCTGTTTGTTTGTGAACAGTCTAAAGGCATGTTTTCATCAAAAAATCATAAAACTTGGGAACAATATTCCATGACTAAAGAGATTATTAAATTCTGAAGTGGCAGGGCAAATGTTAAGGTCAAGCAATAGGTCAAATTCATGTAATCAGCCATAAGTTTTCACATAGTTGTCACAGACTTCCAAGTGTGGATCATAAAAGTATATGAAAGTCCATGCCATATTTAAAGGACAGGGCCAAAGGTTGATCAAATTTGAGCAAAGGGTCATATTCACGTAATCGGCCATTAAGTTCTGCCATAGTCGTCACACAGACTTTGAACCTGATTCATAATTAAGTATATGTCCATGCCATATGTGACCATAATTTGAAGGGGTAGGGTCAAAGTTCAATGTCACTGGTAGAGGTATGCATTCTGAAGGTGTTCTCTAGTTTATTATTTGTTAGGCCTACCCCTCAGATTTGAAACAAAAATATAAAGAATATTTATTAATTTTGAGGCTATATATTTGTGTTTATCAACAAAAGAATCATAAAAATAGGAAATTTTTAAGCATTTTCAGTACTAAAACTGACCTTTCCTAGCAACTTAAAGAAAATTGTTCTACGTAGTGTTTAGTACTGTAAAACAAACGCATTCCAAAATTGATGGTGTGTTCCAAGTATTGTACCATTGCCATCTACACATCACCTTTAGCAACTCAATTGAATTAGTAAATTAATATGGTCAATCTTAATGATCATTTCTACTAAACAATACAGAACATTAAAATTTAGTCTATCAACAGAACGAAACATCAAAGACAGCGAAATTGAGAGAGACGGTCGTGAAATCACTTGCACGATGCAATTAAACCAGTATGCACATTCTGTGAATGTACACAAAATCTGATACTTCATGTTAGGTCGCACAGTTCAAGAGAGTTCAGCTCATCTTATGCTACGGGGTGTATGAGATACGGAACATTATCGCAATTGTTGCCTTCAATCAATAAGTTTTGCATAAATTTCTTTTGTTGAGGATGTATTAAGCAGATTAATGAAGTATTTTTGACAGATCCATAAAAATAACATCTACAATTTTATACCTCCTAACTCTCATGCATAATTTGAGTCTCACGCATAGAAACACATTTGTGGCAGAGCTAAGCCAAATGAGACATAAGTTGCAAATGCTAGGTTTCCACAACACACAGAAAATTAAAAAATGATCAATATTTTCAAATTTTACTTTATTTAAAAAATATACAATTCATGCATTTCACTTTCATACTACCTTAACAATTTTTAGATATATGATCAAAATTATTCTAAAAATGCAATTTAAAATGACCTTGCTTTGTCAATGTATACTGATAAACAATTTTCAAACGCAATTTTCTCAAAACTTGCATTTTAAATGTTCAAACTTACATTGTTCCTAACTTCACAAGAAAACATCATATGAAACTGATTTTTTTTTGCATGTTAAAATAATAATATATAGTTTTATAATCCATAAAAACTTAATTTTCCATTTTCTGACTTATGTCTCATTTGGCTTGGCTCTGCCACATTTTGGATATCTCACGCATAAATCACATTTGTAAGGTCTCACCACAGAATGAGTTGCATCGTAGTTGAGATAAAATTGGTCTGAAGTCAAATTTTTGATAAAATTATGTTTAATCAAATATGATTACTATGGCCCTAATATGCCATTATAATATACTTTTTAGGTCAGTTTCCATGCAAGAAAGTATTTTATGCAGATTTTCTGAAATTTATAGTCTTTTGTCTATTTTTAGATTGCTTTATTTCAGATTTTCTCAAAACTGTGTTTCTGTATGTGGAAACTTCAAATGCTCATATCTTTGATCAAATGAATATCATTTAAGGTATAGATTAAAGCTTATATTATGCTCTATTAAAAATTGTAAAAAAAAAACAAATAAATCGAGGAATTTATACTCAGAAACTCGTAAGATGAAGACAAGATGATGTGAACATTTACAAAATCTTGCCATTTTGCATGAAAACCAAGAAAGGTAAAATACAACATAGATGTTGTTACATAAAGCAAAAAAGGAATGTTAAATAACCTTTGCTTATTGCTTGTCAAAATTAGATTGGACACTTGGTACCTGCAGACCTGAGCAAATCCACTTGTCCGACGCCCGGGACAAGTGCTTTTTACAATTGGACAACTAAATTTATGGGACCCACTTGTCTGTGGACAAGTATTTTCAGCTTAAGATTAGGCCCAGAAATCCACCTTTTGACAGTAAATTGTAGAATAGGCCAAACTTTGATGTACTGGTATATTTATTTCATAATTCTATTTTTCGGTATAGCACAAAAGCCGGACAAGTAAATTATTTTCGGGCAAGTGAATTTTTCAAAGGTACTTGCCCTGGGGCAATTGTGTAAAAAAATAAAATTCCCTCACCCCTGTACCTGGGATCAGTTGTTTCATGCTATATGTATGACAAATATGTTAATTATATGATAAAAATGACATTTTTATAGAAAGAATGTTTCCCCATTTCAAGTGCATTCAATGACGCAGTTTGATCAAATGCACTATTAACACAATTCTTGAAATAGTCACCATCAATAAAAAAAATTTTCAGTTTCTTAATTATGATTAATATATACATCAAAAAATATTGTAAAATTTCGAATATTTGGAAAGACCTCATTTATCTTAATTAAGCAAAATCCTTTCATAAACCAATTTCGCATTTTTATAATTCTTATAAATCTCTTTAAGAATCTTAATTATCATCAAATAAATCCATCACCATGCAAGATGCATTCCTACATATTGATTAATCGGACATATCTGAAAGTTCTAATAGACAGAATTAATCTTCTGACATTGAGTTCTTAATGGTTGTGTCACAAACAATAGGTATACCGGTTCTCGTTTTTGTCGAATTTTTCTCATTAAGTAATCTTTTTCCGAGCCTTATGGCCCATAGGACAGGAGCTTATTTCCAGTCTCAATAGCGTGAAATGGATGAGAGTTTGATAATCACCCTGGAAGGGATTCAACTCCATCACAGGTTACTTTCCTGCAATTTGCTGGTACCCATCTTATAACTGGGTAGATAATGCGAGCAGAGTGTGTTACCGAAATGCAGAAGCAACTGGCATTAGCAAATCTCAAACTCCCAACCACTCAATTGGGATTCTGCACTGCAACAGCTGCGATAACTGCTCCCACCATTTTTCTCATTATCGCCCCTTAAAATTTACACTAACTTTCATAATCGGTCTGTTTTCATAAGTGCCTATTATAAAGTCCACATAACTTTGCAACCAACTGTGTACTTATCTGTGATGACATTTCCATAAACTTAACTGGTATACAAGAGGACATTATTAATTAACCATTCATATTATAAGTTAGATTTCTACACACTAAGTCTTCTGACACTATACAAAATAAATTAAATAACTCTAGCTTTTTATAAGATTTAAACTGTACGTCTGGGCTTGACATGTACATAAATCCATCACTACACAACTACACGAAAAAAGCTGAGGGAATATATCTTTACATTGATTAATCTGACTTATTCATATCTAAAACTGCTTTACTTCAGACTGCATTAATCTTTTGAATACAATACAAAAAAAAATTAATTAATTCAGATTTCATATTCCCCGTGAGATGACATTTGCATGTATAGGTGTGCGTGAGTCACGCTCGCCACCAGGTATTCTTCGTCACACCTGAATTTTTATCTGAATAATCACTCATTCATCTTGTAGCAACCTGAAAACAGCATCTGTCATCTCATTTTTATTCTTGCAAATATTTTCAAAGAAAAGACTTTTTCTATTCTTGATATTGGATGAAATCATACATTAGACTTATGGTGGAATAGCAATCTTTTTTAAAAATCATATCATATTGTTTTACATGATAACGGGACTAAGCCCCAAAAAAACTTTTTTTACCTTTCCCAACTAGAAAATTATATTTTTTTACAGCCAATATTAGATAGAGTAGGCTAGATCATGGATCAAACCCATTGGTTGACCCAAGTAACAAAATTGTACAAAACCATACCTGCCCACCCTACCGATTTAAGCGGTAGGCTATCGCTTATTCGACCTTCCTACCACCTACCACTTTTGCATGCTATTCCTAACTCTTTTTTAGAAATTATATTGAAAAGTCGGCATGTAAGCCTTCTGCTTTCGACATTACAAATGTTGACAGGTATGCAAAACAAGGCTATAGATATAAATGTGATGAATTAAACAATAATTTAAATAGGTAATTTGTTAAAATGAGACTAAAACGTTGAGACCATGTTATAGTAGGGTGACAAGATAATTTAATTTTTTTGTTCTATATTCAATTAGACTATTAAATGATTTAGAATTTTGTTTTTTTTTTTACATTTCATCCTTTCTATTTGACTTTTTATGTTATTACTGTATATTCAAAATGTTTTTAAAATACTCTAGTTAAATTTTTTATATTGTATAAATTGTGAATACACTATTTTTCCATGTGGTCGAAATTAAATATTTAGGTTACATAAAAAGCATCCTAATGAGGGTCTACCAAAATTTCAACATTTTTAAATGTACATGAAATGAAATAAATAAGAATCCAATATCAAAATGTCAACATTTTCAAATTAATAATATTTTGTAGACAAAATTTCAACTTTATTCCACATTCTAATAATAAATAATTTTGTTGTAGTGACTAAAAAATAGTAGTCCCTTGGGATGTACCATTCTTCATGGGGGATACAGTTGGTAATATAATTTAATAGTACAATGTAATGTATAAGACGTTTGACCAATCAGCATGCCAATCTGTTTAACCCCTGATATGATCCCCACAACATGAACAACCAAGTTGCTGCAACAACGGAATTTCAGCTGAGTTAATAAAAAAATTAAATATTCTTTTGTTTTAAAATTAGCTTGTATCAATTCATACCTACCAACAGTTAATGTCAAAAGAGGTAGGGACGAATTTAATGAATGAATTACCCTTAAACCATAATGCAAATTCTATTCTGTATTTTCAATAACATTTTATTTTTGTAAAAGCGTTCAGAACAACTTGCTAAATTGGTGGGCGGTAGGAACATGATAAAAGTGGTAGCCTATCATCTATCATGTAAATTGGTTGACAGGTATGTTGAATTCTTCCGAAAGGAGTGACACCAGATATCTCAGGGGCGTCACCAGGGTGGCTTGCGGAGGGTGTGATCGCACCCCCTTGAGACCCAAAAAGGAACAATAACAGAGCTGTAGTTGAGTCAAGCACACATCAAAAACACAGAAAACGTGGTAAATGACATTTTTTTTCTTGTCAAAATGAAAACTCCAGTTATCCTGGATCTGCCCCTGGAGTAGGTATGTTTTGTCTTTTTTTTTTCCAAAAACGCACCACCTCTTGAAAAAAGCTGGTGACAGCCCCGAGATCTGAAACAATATTTGGAGATGCTCTCCCTAAAAAAGATTATAGACAAAAAATTAAATAATCTACACATTAAATAATTGTCATAGGTTTTGAACATTTATGAATTTGAACCTGGTCTAGCTCAAACTGATCACTATTGGTAGAACATTGATCAGTTTTCGATTAGAATTTTATTAAACCCAAAATTGTGAATTTATCATGGAATAAAAATGTATAAGAAGCATCTAGATATGTTGCATTACAAAACAAAGACCCAAGTAATGTTATTATAAAAGCATTAATAAAGCAACTATGCATAAAAAAATAAGAAATGAAATACAAAACCCAAGTAAAAAGTAATATTAAATCTAATAAACCAGATATGCTAAATAAAGCTATTATTTTTATTTTTTCACACCTTTGCAGTTGTTTTAATAACATTCTTAAAAGGCCTGGCTATCCAAGTTACAAATAGCATAAGCATACAATTATCAAATGAATACTAAATCTTGTAATCCTATAGAAGCAAATCTTCTAAATCTATGCCCTCAGGAAAACTGAATTTCATGTAAAAATATTACACATTAATTGTACATCCCCATTACAAAGTTTTGTCAAGTCTTATCACAATGAATAAATTAATTAGTTTTAACTTGATTACTTGTCTGTACAATATATTTTTTTCCGTTATAAATATTTAATGTGACAAGCCAGTGAGGTGGTTAATTTAAAATTATCCTACATATCTTTGAAAATGTAGGGTAAAATTGATCAAACTCTCTAGTGGGATTGCACACGTAATAGACCTTTTTGTAAGTCCCAATATCACAAAACAATGTCAATATTGGAAAATTTTACCCCGTCAACCAAACTTTACATAAAACCAAGCAAAATAGGCAATGTAAAGGATGGTTAGTTTGGAAGAATTGACTATTTTATTACTATTTGTACAGAATCACCATTTATGAAATTAGAAACATGGCCTATTATAGAATAATGAACTTGCCAACAAAAACAAGCAGACGTTCCAACATCTGAGGTCTAAAATTTAGGAGATTTTTCAAAGTGCACCCTCTATCTTTATGGTGCCTTCCCTTGTGTTTTACGATGGAAGGGCAGAAAAAAAACAGGCCATCAAGGGATAACTACCACCAATTACGATAAATTTAAAACGATATACCCAATTATTTATTTTTAAAAAGTACAGTATTTATGATTAAATATTATTCTAAGCCAAATTATGGTGCTAGAACATGTTTAAATTTTAACAAAAAATTGGGAGATTGCTTTAAAAAATCAGGACTCCCGGACAAATCAGGACGGTTGGAACCTCTGCACAAGCCCACCATTTCATGCTATATGATGCTCGTAATTTAGGAGAAAGTTTCTGTAGATTTTTCTATTTCATTTTACTAAATACCGAAGAGGTAAATTCTACCAAATTCTACAGCAAGGTAGATAGGTTGCATGGAAAAAAAACGAAGGTTTAATAGCATTGTTACAACTCATTACCTTTATTCCATGTTCAGCTCCCTAAATTAAAAACAAAAATTAAAATCATAAGACAATTAAAAAACTTAAATGAACTTAAAAGAAAACAAGTTAATGTGATTAAATATCAACTATAATTTTAAAATTATTTTCAATTCCCTAAATGTTCACAACAGAAAAAATATATTGTAAAAAAAAAGTAAAATACATCCTCCAAGCAATAAGATATACATACTATTCTGTCAGCAGGATTTAATATTTCAATATTAATTAGGTCATTCCTAAGGGGTTGTCCATTATTTTCATCATTTTCACAAGAGTACAAAACATACTCTTAAAGAGTACATAATAAAATGATTGATTTTTATTTCATACTGTTTAATGACATAAAACACTCAAAACTCAGTTTATTTGATATCTTTTATTAACAACTGAATCTAATACTATACCTGCAAATAAGGTTTTTAAAACAATAGTGTTTTGTCCATATAGCATTTTAAAAATCATAATTTTTTTTTATTTCAAAAGCGTACATTCATCAAAATCCTCCCTCCCCCCCCATTATGGATGACCCTTAATAATGACATAATTAATGTTGAAATATTGAATCTTAATAGTGGTATGTATCTGCTTCTATTTTGTTTTGTAATAAATATACATCATTTCTATTGTATTCCATATTAATCTTAGATTGTCTATATTTCATAATTATCTTACATATTCCTTTCTTATATATCAATTAAAATAACAATCACACAAGAATCAAAACATGTTGCGTAGATGAGTCATAATTCTGAATTTGCATATTTTGCAATGAAAACTAGAAACAAATGTAAATACGTTATATAGTAGAAGCAATTCAAAACTAATTTACATATGAAACAGTAGTTTAATTTTCAGTTAATCTCGATCTAGCATACCATCGGTCCTTTATGAATAGCTGATACTGATGTGGTCAAATATATTCTTAACTATTTGCACTAAAAAGTACTTAAGTTTTTGCTTGGATGATGGCAGTATATAATTACTGATTACACACCGACTAGTAAGTACAGCCACAAAACAAGACCCTGCAAATACGATCACTTAGGAAATTCTAATAACAATGTAAAATTGATATTTATAATTATTTTTCGATACCAGACAAATATTTGTGACAGTTTTCTTTTTTCAAATATATCAAGTATAAATGATTATAGCCTATTCTTGATACAAAATTAGAGCAAGATCCCTCGGGATTATTATTCTTGATGAGAAAATGTTGTATAAATAATGATTTGTACACGAATACATCATTCTATGGCTGACAGGAGCTTCTACTCGGTGGATCTTTGATGTTTTCAAGTAATTTTGCTGAGTGAAGTAAACTATCTAAATAAATGAGTCACACAAAATAACGAGGTCCTTAATCAAGCAGTAATAAAAACAGATAATATAACTGAATGACGCTATGCGTGATGGTAATGGTCCATCATCTACGACGTTAGCCATTTATTTGCAAATAACAAGCCCACTAACAGCTTGTTGCTATGACTCTTGATAATGTTCATGTTCTCGGGAATCAATTAAGTTAGTCAACTTCCCGAAAACAGACCACTTTTTTTATCTTTCAATCTGTGAGGTTTCTATATATACAGTAAAAACCTTCAATTACGAACCCCAATTTTACGAAACCTCAATTTTACTAATGCCTATAACGGCCGATGACGCCATCAATATTTTTTATTTTAATTACAAATAATAATTATATTTCTACGAATAATAAATATATATTCAATATTTTACTGTTAATAAACTATTTTTCAACATTAGTGTATTGTTTACTTAAAATCCACATCTTCACAGTCTCAAGAGGTCTAACAAACTCCCAGTTTACAACCTAGGCCTACCTGGGCAGTATCGCGAAATTGCGAATGTCAACAACAGAGGATGACACAGTGGCAAGCCTAGCACGCTGGTCATGTATCGCTGTGCCTCAGTTTGAAAAACATTTTAATACAAAAACGATTTCTAACTTTATTTCCGTATTCAGTAATTGTGAAAAAGGTTATTAAAACAGAATGTTGCTATCAATATAAATTTATTATCGACTCATTCCAAAACAATGTATAAAACGTAGCTTGGAAACACAATTGACCATCAAGAACAACACCATCTTTCACACTATGCTACCGCCACCGTATCGCTAAGATAACACCCAGTTGTCCCAACAAGCACCCAATCATTACCATATGTAATATTATGTACGCAAAAACACTGTGCATATAAAACGCCACAGTTCTCTCCCACGTTAAATCTTCACAGGAGGCAGATCTCCAATCTTGTACGTTTTCGAGTGGATTGCCATGTAAGGCCTACAATTACTGGTAACTAAAATACATATGACCGATTAAATAAAACTATTATATCGAAGTATAGTTATATATGATATTTCATGCAACCAACTACAGTATATTATACAACACACAGTAGGCCAAGTTTAGCCTCATAAGTCATTAAAACTAAACAATGTTGAAGGTGATTTTTCCTTTTACCCGCATCTCCGCATTTATGCAAGTAGTAGGTTGAAGGTCGACAAAATTTCCTAAGCCCCGATATTACGAATCCTTTCAATTATGAACGCCACGGACCTGTGTTGTACGTAATTGAGGGGTTTTACTGTACTTTGGTTTAGAGACTGACCACATTTATTAATTTAGAAAGAATAAACAGGTAAATTTCCAAAGAAATTTAATTTTTAGGATTATTTGGGAAGGAATGGGCACTTTAATTTATTTTACTAGAAATCATTAAACTAAAGCCCACCCTTAAATTTTTTACCTACATCTCTAAACACCAAAAACTGGGTTGCTATAAAAAAAAAAAACAAATGTAAAGATCATCAAAACATCATTAAAAAAGTAATCGACATATAAATGTGTTCAGAAGAAGACACATTCAATATTACACTGCATTAAAATAATAAAAGATGCAATGAAAGCTTGATTCAAAATGACTTGAAATGCTAAGAAAATAATAATCATTGATGTTACTAACAAACATGTTATTATAGCGAACACTGTTGAATGCTGTTCCATCAATTATCATTAGGTTATAACATCAGAAACCGGACACCATTTCTACATAGAACATTGTGAAAACATAATCGATTCTGTAACAGATAGATTCTGAAGAAGATTGTTCCAATTGGAAGATTGGAGTCAGAGAGACGCAAAATCTAATCTCATCGTGTGAGAAATTCTCATTTTTCATTGTAAAGTGGAAGCTGAAATCAAGTAACAAGCGTCGCTACGATACGCACACCTTGTAATGCTAACATCAATGAAAGATCGCAGCAACGACCTAGTTATTATATTCTTCACATACACCTTTGAGTGATTTGTAGTATGTACTTTTTCACATCCATATTTGGGTGATTTGTAGCAATGTACTTTACAGAGATCAGTCTTAGTCATATAGCTATATATTTATTTAGGAATAACTTGAATGGATTACTGAAATTTTCAGTTTTTGCACTTTCTCTTCCTTAATTTAAGTCTTCAGATTACCCAAGGCACTAATTAACACATCATGTTTTTTATTGTAGCCATAGATACCCGACTCATAAAATGCTGATCATCACATATTCGAGAAACTGGTAACATTACTCACAATTTGTAAATAAGAGGAAAGAGAGAAACTGTTTGTACTATTCTGACTCATGATGACGAATTTATAAACGCCTATGTACTTGGTCACATACTCAAACTTAATGCTTTGAAGTTGCGTCCCATATCCCATCTAGGCTAATTTACTATCCTTGGATGCCGAATTTATTAAAACCTATGTACTTGGTCATATACTCAAATTTAACGCTTTGAAGTTACGTCCCATATCCCATCTAGGCTAATTTACTATCCTTGGATGCATGGCCCGAAACTTGTAAGAGATAGATTTTTATCTGTTTTATCAATTTTTTTAAACTTTTAATTTCTTGCAACATACTAGTAGACAGAAAAAATTTAAGCTTAGAACCAGTTGTATTATCTTAATATTTTTGGTGGAGATGTGTGATATATAAATTGTGTAGCGTAGGGGATTTCCCGAATGATTAACGAATGGTACTGGGTATGACAAGACATTCCATTTCTAGAAGTACTGATGAAGAAAGTCTATCTAATGGTGGCCATAGAGTGGCCCCGAGACCAGACTAAACTTCAACTTGACATAGATTGATTGAAAAATGTTAAAGATAGTGGAACAATGTATACTGTATTATTAATCATTATAAAATATTTCACAGTTAAGGATTGTATTTATGATTGATAGTGATTGTAGTTAAATCTAGTAGTGTTAAATTAAAAATTTTAAATTATTATAATATTATCGTTAATATTAGAATTCAAAAATAAAAATAAAGTAAACGAGAAACAAAAAAAAAGAAGAGAAAGTGGAACGGAAATCCAGAATATACAGTGATTAAAAACCATTGTAAAAAATATAGAAATTTTGGCGTTTATCATCAGGGGTCAAGACACCTGCCTGTTGCGTTTCAAATTACTATTATTATAATGAGATACCTCAAATGGTTAAAAGGAAACAAAAGTAAAATATATACTTTTAAACTTCTAATATATCTTAATGATATTATTTTTAATTATATTTTAAAATTTAAAAAAATTTTAGGTAAACACACTTAACATACTGACAAAACCAACTTCGTCATTTAAACCAAAAATTTAAATTGTGAATTACTCACACATATAATTAGCCTGATTTACATAGCAAATAAAGATGTTTAAATAATGATTTGATATAGATAGAATTCTAGCATTGAATAAATATGCATCTAGGACAGAGATGAAATAAATACGAATAAATATAGATCAAATTACCATGGCATTTCGTTCCGGTTTCAATCAATGTTGCCATAAAATGAACCAAGTCTACTAATTAATCTACGAAAGTAGGTCTAGTCACTTGGGGATCTTGGCTGTTTAAATATTTGGGTATGAATTGGGCCCTTGGGGCTAATGTTTTAATAACATGATAAATACACACAGCATAATGCACAGGTAAATGTAGCAATACAAAGGGCATAGAGATATTTTTAAAATTGAATAAATTGAACAACATAATGATGTTTAAATATTTGCGAAAAAAAATTGGGCCCCTGGGGCTAATGTTTAACATGATAAATACATACAGCATGAAGCACAACTTAAAATAAATATTAGCAAAACATATAAATGATATTTTCAAAATATGAAATGTTGTTAGTATGGTCTTTATTAAAATCACTTTAATTAGTAGGCAATCCACAACTTTTAAATCAAAATTTGAGGCAAACTTTAAATGATTAATCATTGTGTAGGGAAAGAAACCTAAACATTTTTCTCTATCATTGATAATTTTAATGCAAATCTTAAATATTATTAAATTGATTTTTGAGTATATATTTAAAAATTGATTTTATAAATTTTATACATCAATAACAAAATTTATAAAACTCTGAGCCTACCACCTAAATATTGAGGCATCCCTCAAGAAATAGCCCACTGGTTAGTAGGCCTACTGCATGAAGGCTCATCCCCACCAGTTGCATTCCACGGACTGGAGAACGTTTTCAATGCGCCTGCAATATTCAGCTCTATTCTTTATCACTGATTAATGTTCTTTTTTGGAACATTAGCCATTCCATTACGAAAATGGAACAGGTAAAACTGAGACTTAATGATTCTTTCCTCATTATGTATTTTATGTACTATTTATAGTGCATTCCTTTAAGACAATATGAAATTAAATTATTATTTCTCTGTCTGGGGCACATGTTGAATACATCATAATAAACTTGACAAGCCAAAATAAATGTGATCCATAACAAGAATTCCTCAGCAACAGTCAACCTAGACATCATTGTAAATCAATTAAATAAATAAATAAATTAATTAATTATCACGCCTTTCAACGCAGCATCATAAAGAAATCCAAACATAAATCATTCTTATCCAATCATTTATCACAACATAATTATATAATCAAATAATAACTTTTGCAGGCTCGCAGAATTGGTTGCCAAACGGTCCAAGGCAACCAAAAATTATTAGATGTCCTGATGGCCAACCAGGTCTAACCATAGAGAAAAGAAACTGATCATCAAATCAACAGGCCCGGTAAAAAATGATTTTTTTTTGTAGTGGTCCTTCCAACTTAGCACAAATAAATCATTCTTATCCAATCTTTCATCACAATATTATTATACCGGGTGGGCATAAAAGAATTGCCCGTACTTTGACATTGGATATCTTCAAAACCCTTTTCCCTTAGTTTCTAAAAATGTACACACTCAAGGAACATCATGTTCTCTGTATACAGACCAAATTTCAAATTCATCTGTTAAGAATTCTGTTCATGGGACCAAAATCAATATAATGAGTCAAAAACGCAAATTCCGGAGATTTCTGTTACGTCTATTGCGCGCAATCTAAAATGGAATCATTTCATACATGAGGCCATTCTTTTTCTCCTCGAAAACTTATTCTTAAGGTATCTATGAAACTATTTTCTTTTCTGTCAAACCATTATAATTATCATATTTAAAAATTTTTGTTCGCTGTGCAATTTTAATTCCTGTTCTTTGGTCATATTTCTCACAGAACTCCGAGATACTCAAGGTTCATCACAATCTGTCCCTGCTATTTGTCAATGCAGATATTTGTCTTCTGTGAACAAAGTATTTTTTTCCACATTATGAATTTTTTTTCGGAGCAAACAGTTTTGGGTCGGCATTCACTGCACAGCTTCCCTTCTAGAATGCCTGTTCTTTCAAATTTTCTAATCGTATTGGTAACTAAACTTTTATTCCAGTTTTTTTTTTTCATGAAGCCTTAAGACTTTTACAAATTTTTCTCTCTCTCCAGCACTTTTTTTAAACATGTTGCTATCAATTTCTTGTTCGCACCAGAAAAAAAATCTTGATTCAACAAAACTCATACTTAACTGGCAGAAGAGTGTCTTAAACATTAGTGCCAGACATTTCATATGATCCTTTATTGGTGCGTGTCATACAGGCTCGTCGTGTGCTCTACTCATGACATCTGATGCGCGATATAATGTGGGTCACTGGAATGCGTGTTTTGGAGGCTATGTTTTCATTTTAACCCAGTATAAAAACTACTAGGGCTATGGACTTGAAAATTGGTTAATATAATACTAACGTAATCTCATTTAAATGTGTAAAGTTTTAAATAGTTTGACCAAAGTATAGTAGAGAAATGTATCATCAAAGTACGGGCAATTTGTTTATGCCCACCCGATATATTGCATAAACCAAAACATACCAATTATTTCATATATTTATTAGTTAATATATTTTTACAGGTTATTTTATTTGTTAAGGTATTTGTTAGTGTATTTATAAATCATTATTTAACATGTTTCAAATCATCACAAAAGTAGATAAAAAAAACCATTATATTAACCAAATTTTACCTATCATATTTGTATACTTTATAGTTAGTTTGTATTATTTATTTATAAACCTATATCTTGGCCTATATATTACATATTAATTAGCACATCACTGAAGAATTAAATATAAATGTAAATATAAATCATTTCTTATCCAATTAAATATTTTATCACCTTATTTTATAGCTCGATAATATAAATCATATCGCAACTATTATCTTTCATAAATCGTAATTAGCTAAGTAGCAGGCCTACATAAAAGTTCAAAAAACCAGAAAGAACACTCAACACTAATAACGAATTGTAGTAGAGTATATTTTTGTGAAGTGTTATTTCTCTATAATATACATATTTGAAGACAGACAAATTTTAGTAGAGTATATTTTTGTGAAGTGTTTATTTCTTTATAAATATACATATCTGAAGACGAGACTATTGGAATGCAATTTACTGATCATAGCAGGTGTCTGGAAATGTTAGAATAACAGAAAATAGGGTAAACCATTGATCACCATGGTTACAGGAGATATTATTTCCTATATATAAATAGCTTTTTAAATATTATAAAACTTATTATTTTCTCAATTTCACTAAATAATGAATTTCACAACCATATGTTTCTGCAATGAACCAATTTTCCTGATTCCATTGAATTCATCTTTTCAACCTCTATTTTCCATAAAAACAATAAAAAATGGATATTTGTTTTACAAAACAAAAGACACTTTATTTGGGCTTCTCATTGAGAAAAAAAAATATCTGCTACCATTTTCTCCATGATTATACCAGAGAACCATGCCAGTTACTTTAAAAAAAGCAAAAGAAAATTTTGTTATTTTGAAGTTCCTTTCCAAAATTTCCATTTTGAAACAAAAATTAACGGGTTGCTAAAATGAAAGGCTTTTAGTGGGTTTTTCGAAAGGTCTTGTGAAATTGATTTATTACAAATGACATAAAATTTTATGAATGATAATTTTGTTATCTCATAAATGAAATGATGCTAAATTTTCCAACAGTTACAGTTTAGTATAACATATTAATTTATTATGTATGAAGAAATAATTAGTGGTGAAATATTGAATACTGCCATGGGGTGTACCTACTCACGTGGAGTACATATTATACAGTACTTTCATATTAATAGGCCTATAATCAGAAGGTAAGTATGCCAGATAATGAAGAAATATTTGAGGCTTTGACATTTTTGTTATTTTTCATGTGATGTTATTACCTTCTCATAGCCTTCACCTTCAAGTGAACCTTACAAATATATAAAATGTTAGTATCAGATATGATATAACTTCCAATTAGTTATCCTGTTTATTGGACAACTACAAGATTGTGGCATTGATATCATATCTTTCATTTCAGTGCTCAAGCATTTTTACTTAGATTGAGAATCGTAATCTACTTGATATAGTTTGGCAAAGTATGACCTGTGGGTAGCATTTGGCATACTGTAACAGCAATTATTTTAAAGCTTATGTACAAGGAGTTGTATTTAGCGATTCACAAATCAATTTTGACTTTCCAACTTATGACTTTTTCCCTCTGGCCCGTGTTGGTTTGTCTGTATGTCTACTCCAATATCTGAAAAATCTATTGGGCCAATTGACTTCAATTTTCAATGTTGGGATCAACCATGGCAATATGCTCACAAGCCAGATTTTAGATAATTGGGGACCCCAGACAGGTAGGGCGACGTTGCGATGGGCCAGTTTTCAATTTGACAAGCAAAAAAAAAAACAAAACAAAAAACACAGTGTTTGGCCTATTATGTTTTTTGGGCGGTTTGATATATTGGGGGTTCAACTGGAAATTTGCCAATAACCTATACAACAAGTTTACCCCTGACGAAACCTGTAGTCCAACCCCCTACGTAGTGCTGCCTCTGATTAGGGTTCATAAAGCAACACAACTTTGATTATAAGTACTATTACTACAATGATTACACTAGATATTACATCATGTAATATTAATTATAACCATATAATAAATATACAATAAAAAAGCAAGGAAATATATGTTAAAACCTAAAATTGAACCTTATTAACAGATTCAAGATTTAGGCCTAATCTTTAAAAAGTAGTTCAGGTCCAAAAAACTTGGTTAACATTAAAGATGTATTGTCACTTGAAAAATGACAAAAAATGGATTTTGAAAATAACTTGCGTTTTTATCATTTTTCTGTGTAAAAATGTTATTAAACAATTTTTAAATACACTAATTTCTATTCTCAAGTTCTTAACTTTGATGCTACTTTGACATGAGCAAGTTAATTTTAAAATTAATGTCATTGATTTTTTGGTCATTTTCAAGTGACAATACATCTTTAAACCAATACTATTCCTTTGGAAATATAATAGAGTAGTTAAACAAAATAACATGATTAAATATGCAAAAATAAAAAAAACACATTTTATAAAGTTATTTCTAGATCAAAGTTTAAAATTTTCCACAATTTTTTATTTTAGATTTATTATGAAAATCAGACATGTACTGCAATTTAGACTTCAAATCTTCGAAAGTAATTTTAATTTATTATCAACATAACACTGATCATTTACCTGATTAGGAAAAAATGAAATTTGAGATATTGCAAGATTGTGATGAAGGTATATAATGTTAAAGAGTCAATTAACTAATATAAAAGACCACAAATCTAACATTTTAAACTTGAGATATCCATATGCTAGTATTAATAGTGTTATTATCTATTGATCAACAAAAAAATAACATTTTGCCTAATACTATTTATCCCAAGATTTGGAGTTCAAGACACTTTATCCATGCTGCCTCTCTCCACCAAGGAATACAAGTGGGCACCTGGGAGGTACAAATGCAATATGCGCTGATTATAGCTGCAAAACTATGTAATGGATTGTGTTTCATAGGCGTTTGTTTGTTGGGTTAATAATTGTGAAGCGCTTACAGCCCTTGGTAATAAGCACTATGTCACATTATTGTTAACATTATCATTATCATAATTATTTATAGCAAATTGCTGTGAGTGGTCATATTTTTGTTTCACTTGTACATAAAATTTGTCTTTATTTATCTATTTTAATTAAGAAAAAATATTTTAAGTCAAATTGAAGATCACTTTTTAAGGGTACAAGACTTGAATTTTTGAACAATTTCAGGTTCTGAATTTAATTTATCACATCAGATCAACTCTTCAAAAAATGACCACTCAATATGGAAATTTTGAAGTCCCAAAATCCTAATTATATATCATCCAAATCTAAATGTATGGAAAACTAAACAATATGGAAGGTATAAAGGAAGAAGAGGCTGGACGGGATGGTTGAATGTAGGCTTACATATTATTATATATTTTTTATAATTATATATTTTTATTACTATATATTTTATAATTTGTAACACGTTCACTTGAAATAAAACATTCGCTAAGTTAAATGCAACACCTAAATTGAGTTACTGTTGTCAAGCAGAAACAGATACTATTGGTTGTGTTGGAATATGTCAATTATACGATTCACTATAAAAAAAATTAATGGAGGTTCATCAAAGTCTTAATAGGGTTTATATCAGCAAGGAAAACAGTGGAAAAGTACACATATAGGTTAAATATCTACTATAGGCAATCATCTTTACAAATGCCGCAAGCATAAACTGGAGGTGTCCCTTAATATTAGAAACATTCTGCGAAGGTCATAATTGCTTTCCTTGTTAGCTATTTTTCTTACTTTGTTACTTATCATATTTATTAAGTTTTAAGATATTCTTATCAGGTTTTGTATGATATTACTATGACAACTGAATTATTATTGAGTACGTCATTAATTTTAAAGATATGGCAATCTTTAACATCTTCATCACACATTGATATTGACAGAAACTTGAATTTATTAAAAATCTAAAATACCTGCTTACAGTAGTTGTGTTAAAAATGGGAAACATAAATAATTAGTTAACTTAACCAAAACCTTTTACCTAACAAACTAGGGTTAGAAAGTATAATGCATACTCCAAGCAATGACATACATGCCATCAAGACAGGATTCAATATTTCGAAAATAAATTATGTCATCATCAGGATGATGATTCATTCCGATGATGACATAATTTATGTCGAAATATTGAATCCTATAACGATGATGTGTATCTCATTGCTTGGAGTATGCATTATACTTTCTTACTTGAAGTTGATTAGTGGACCTTTCGAAACTAAGGTTAAATAAGGTTAAATCATCATCATATCATGATCATGATTATCATCATCTCAACTGCCTTCAACTATTTCCAGTTTATGTGATCCTCCATTAGAGAGATTCCAGTTCTTATTTTTATCAAGACCAATATCCTCAATGGGAACCTGTACCTAGGTTTTATTCTGGGTACCAGAAGATCCATGCTTGGAAGCCCAGAATAAAATTTCCTGAATGATTAACGAATGGTACTGGGTCTGAACAATAGCGTTCCATACCCATTCATAGAAGTACTGGTGAAGAAAGTCTAGTAATCTAGTAATGTTGGCAATAGAGTGGCCCTGAGATCAATGTCAGCTCTAGAATCTGTTCAAATTAATTTAATAGAGATACTTTTTTTCTAATGGGAAACTACATCTTTGATCTTTTTCAGAATTGCCGCAATCTAAGTATTTGATTAGTGATACTGCAGGCCTCGAATTTGGGCTTTGTAGGGGCAAGGCCATTTTTGGCTTGATTTTAAGCCGTACAACAGGGCACCTGAAGCCATTTTGTTCAAATTTTATCCTTATTTATTACTTAAAATAAGGGGCACCAAGGCCAAAGTGGCCTTCATGATGGTGAAATTTTGAAGGCACTGAGGCCAAATGAGAGGGCACCAGCAGCAAATGGCCTTGGTGCCTTGGTTAAATTCGAGCCCTGATACTGTATTACATTTTTTACAGTAAATATCTGTAATATAATTTCAAAGAAAATCTTTTAGCTATAATTTTCTGATTGATTGATGAAATCTGTAGCATACATTTGTAATTACCTATGTTTTAGAATGATATCTTAGAAAGACAATTTTATTAAACTAACATTATAGCTCTGATATTTCAAATGAGGCAGTGAAGGTTAAAAATTATGAAATATATATATTTTATATATTATTATTATTTATTATAAATTTTATTGTTTATAGAAAATATTGTGTAGACCTATACATTTTTAAGAAAGTATTATGCCACAATTTTTTGACTGCTAAAATCTGTGCCATACATTTTGGAATTACCTGTTTTAGAATTTGATCTCAGAAAGACAATAATTTTAGATCTAAGATTAACTCTGTTCTACTTATTTTTCAGATAATGCAGTGAAAATCTGACAGCTCAAACATTAAGAAATTAATACCTGCTGGATGGAGCAAATTGGTTAATTTATGTTTTTAGGCTATGTAAATGAACATTCAATACGTACAAAGCAAATCCATTAAAAATTTGGTTGACAATAGCTTAAGAAATACAAAGGTAATCTACAGTTGTAGCAGAAATAAAAATGCTGCAATGATAAGACTTTATAGGTGACCAATCAATCCTGATGATGAGATAATCAATGGCGAAATATTGAATTCCAGCATGATAGTGTATTTCAATATGTGGAATATGCATTATACTTAATATCCGAGATTACTCAGTGAACTTCATGGATATTGGTGATTACTCAGTGGTTTCTGGACTGAATAACTATAAAATAACTAGGCAGAAACATCAAAGACAGGTGCCCAACCCACCTTATTCCTTCGACATCACGTCCCGTATCAAATACGCACTAATTTACTGACCCAGAATGCTTGGTCAGTACGCAATTTTTCATTTACTTTATCAATGTTGCCTCTTTTATATATATGACCTTTAAACTTGCTTGTAACATATTAGTAGAAAAGTAAACTTTTTAGCAATACAACCGATAGCTTCACCCAGGATGTAAATGTTTGTGTGGGTGAAGACAGGTGGGATAGCCAATAGCTTGTACAGGATTTCAAAGGTTCAATGATGCATAATAAAATTATATTAACGATCAAAAAATAAAAATATGAATATCATAACAAACAAAATAAGTTAAGTTTCATCTATAGGAATTTTATGCATTCATAAATGGTAAGTTATCACTTTCCATAATAACGTAAATCCTATAAGCATACATAAATATAGATAGCTGTCGATCTTTCAGGATGTGCTCGTCAAGTTTGGAATAATTAATTATAACGGTCGTTTGTCTTTCTGTTAAATCAAATATGCATCAGAGGTATTGATACTATAGTCCGAAGATCATGTTATTAACGCCAATATGCTATCTCTTGGCCTACATGTGAGCTTGTAATAAACCTAATTATCAAATAATTTACGCATTTCTGCTCGTCTTCACAAACCAGCCTTCATATACGTGATTAGTATTGTGAACAGCCTGTTCAGGAACTCGTCATTCCTAATTGCTATCATGACCAACCTGGTTCTACCTTTGCTATACACTCAAACCTTACCTAAGACAAAACCAAGTGACATTGAGAAAAAAGATGGCTTTGGCTTACAGAAAATATTTCTTCAAAAACGTGTTATAAAAAATGACATACCAATCCAAACTAAGCAAAGATAATATTAGAAAATTTGGTATTCATCAAGGAATGTACAGCCTGAACATCAGTGCATAACATAAAATCTAGGAGAGTGTCAATTTGCTCTAAGAATTTTGGGAGAGAAACAGTAATTACAATCTGCTTTCGCAGTCTATGAAAAACCTGTTTGAACCAGGGATGGATCCAGGATTTTTAATTGGGGGATGGGGGCTTAAAGCCAGATTTTGGTTTTGACAAGCAAAAAACCTGCTTGTAATAACAGGTCTGACTTAACCTCTGCCAGGACTCCCTGTATTTTTTATTAGTTCCTTTTCATCAAAACACCAAATAATTTTTTCCAGGTCAATTGTAGGGGTGGGGGTGGTGGGGCTTAAGCCTGGTAAGGAATACCCTTAAATCTGTTTCATCTGTAAATATTTGCTTGCACTGTCATACTTGCCAACCCTACCAATTTTGGCGGTAGGCTACCGCTTTTTCAACCTTTCTACCGCTTTTGCATGGAAATCCTACCGCTTTTTGAAATAAAATACCAAAATAAAAATGTACATGAGGTAGAACATGAAACCCAGCAAAAAATACAAAAATATGCATTGAATAGGCACTGAAAGTAAGCATTTTTAGCCTAGATTCCTCCGATTAACGGCAATCGGGACGATTTTTTTTGCTCATCAAAGTAAGATGCGGTTAGACGAGGGCGCTGGTGCATTTGTATTCAACCAACTTGGTGACGGCCGGACGGCCTACAGCTTTTGGGAGTACAAATGTTGGCAGGTATGCACTGTGATGTCAGGAAAGTGAATCTGTAAGCTCCACTATCCTTAGTGATGATCAGTAAATTACACTACAGTACATCATTTTGATTCCTCTATTAAGAACCTATTGAACTTACATGCTTGATAATTTATACACCAACGAGCTTCTAAAAATAAACAAAGTCCAACTCAATATTCACAAATCACTGACAAGGAATCCAAGTTGTGGTACAAAGCTTTCCTACGCCTATGCAACCAAATGTTTTGCTCATGAAAAACATAAATTTATTAATTAGGTCTACTGTATAAATTATATTTATTTTAATAATTAGACTATCCTTATTAAAATCAGGCCCATAAGCAGGTACTCCTAAAAGGGGTTCGCCTAAAGGCCCCCGCGGTGGGGTCAAGAGGAAACGCACCTGTGGGGCCGGGGGATGGAGATTATATGCACTTAATAGTGTGTATGGCATATTAGTTATAATATAACTGATATGGATGATGGCTTTAGAATAGTGTGAGTGCAGTAATACCATAGATTTATTATTACGGCTAGATGGTGATCTTAACACTGTAAAAATGGCAGTCCATGTAGGCGCCTACTATT
>JAOTQE010046669.1:3565-21210 GCA_025631205.1 Nesometra sesokonis
ACATAAATATGTATGTACATAAGTAACACAGAATCTCAAATAAACAATTTCTAAAAATATTTGAAGCATTCTGTAATGTATCCCTGTCTGTACCCCAGGGATGTAGCAAGAAAAATCCAAGGGTGGGCCAGCACCAATGTAAGGATGGGTGTCATGATGACTAAAACTTGTACTTGTACCTTTTTCAGAGGCTTAGGGTAAGTGCCAGGTTGAAATTAGGCTAGGTGGAAGGCCGTAAAATAAGCTTTAGGGTGAGTGGCACATTTTTAGGGTGGGCGGGCCCCCACCCACCTCCACCCGGCATAATTACATCCCTGGTACCCCACAGTAAGGGACCAACTACCAATTATAGTACCCCTGCCTTGTTCAGATTTCAATCATTAATAAAATATTATATAAAAGAGTTTCTTTGTGATTATACAATGCAAATATTATTTAGAAAGAAAATCTTTCAACATACTACAATATACCTAATGCATTTATTGAAGTATCAACAAGTTTAAGAAAAATTACAACACGTTACAAATACATAAATATGTATGTACATAAGTAACACAGAATCTCAAATAAACAATTTCTAAAAATATTTGAAGCATTCTGTAATTCACTATTAAAATCTCTTAAATTTGGAATGTATTCCTTTCTCAAATGTCCCATCATTTATAAATGTAAATGATGGATGAATCAATAATAGACATTCTATTAAAACACTGCTGTATTATTAATGTAGATTTGCTATAGTGTTATCACCTTTTAATTTCATGCTTCTGAATTTGACCATCCCATTTATCAACTATAAACTTAAAACATTAATTATTTAAAAAAAATTACAAATGATGTAAATATTGGCAGTAAACTAAAATGTATTTTACAGTTGAAAACTAAATTATTTACATGCATTTATTTTTTATTTTACTGGTAAATCAATTATTATTATGCATGCTACGCATATGCACAATAATAAGCCTGCAAATCCACTTTATGTATTCAACAGACATGCATAAACAAATTGTTCGTTTCATTTTGATATTGTCAATCTCATATCCAACAGAGAAACACACCATGTTAAACAATTAATGTCATGCCATATTCTCTTCAAATATAGTGGTTTGTACTTTTCAAAATGCGACACCATGTGATAAACAATTACTGTTCTCTCTTGTTGTCTTCAAAATGATATCTACTGCCAAGCTAAGGCTAAATGACCTACAAGATTTACTGTAATTGCCTCTAACCATTTATATTTTGAATCAAAGTAGATGCTTATGAATTTAGTGAACAGAAAAGTAAAATGAAGTAAATAACAGTATTATTGGAAGGATGAGAACAGGCTGACTGAGGTAAACAATTTACGAGTCTCCCAGGAGAAGTCAAATTGAGTTGGCTTAAACAAAATAGTTGAGTATGAAGCCTTTCAGCATACTCTACAAGCAGTTTCACAAATTTTAATGTCTAAAATAAAATACAGAGTCTAGTTTTGCTAAAATTACATAATAACTCTTGGTCAAATCTCTCATGACAATATAATTTTTGAAAACATTCAGTACTTTATTACGCCTGTTATATTATGTTGTTGATTTCACATGACAGAGATCACAAGCAAAGTTCAAATATAAAATCTGTGGATGACATAAAAGTTGCTCTTCTATTCAAAACTCAAATGTATTAATCAAAAGATCTACAGATCTACAGTAATATGAATAACATGACAATTGCTCATTCTATTTAAAACTTGATCAATGTATTATGAAAAGTAGTAGAAAGTCTATGCTCTTTCATGGTTTATTTGCAAAGTCTGGGGTTGCAATCATGGAGGTATTTCCTTCATGTTAAAATTCCCTCCATGTTACAATGAATGAGAACATCCCTACTTTCTTCAAATAAGTGTACAGTAGTGTTACAGTATGTTTATTTTCTTTCATTGTCTATTCACAATGCTTGGGGTTAAAATGAACGAGAACATCCCTACTTTCTTCTCACCTGTGTAGGGTAGGTCTCACTCATCTGTACACAACTTACTTCTCACCTGTGTACACTAGTGGTATTAAGTTTACACCCACTCATTTTCTGTTTACAACAATTGAGGTTGACTGCCTATTCTCAGACTTGCTTCTCTCTTGTTAAGGTAAGCCTAGAGTCTACACACTTTTTACATGTATGCCTGCCAACTGTTTAGATTGCGATGCTTGAGACATTGCCCACCACCAGTGCTGGGTTCCATGTACCCTGATTTTGACCATAAAAAAACCCCTTAGTTGTCCATATTTTAATATCCATTGTCTAAATGCCCACTGTTCTGTGGAACCATTTTTGTTGTATATTGTCTCATGTGTGAGAAAAACGATGTCAACGTTTATCTACGCATGGGAATTCTACTAATGCATGAGAATAATGTATGTATGAGACATTTAAGATAGGTCCAATGTTTGCCTGTTAGAGCATTGTACAATAGTGATGCGACTCCTATATTCCTATGTACTAATTAAATGGTTGTATTAGTGTAGAATCAAAGCAAACACAATTTCAATGTTATTCAAATGACAAAATGGAAAACTTGCTTGAGACTCGTAAATAATGTGCAAGAGTTTACCAAAATGAAACCACAGCATCTACTTCTCTTCCAAAGGATGTGATAGGTTTTTTAAAGTGTACACAAGCCAAAAGTTTATATTAGACCTTAAGCCCCCACCAAAAACACGGACCTCGACAGTGCCTCACCCCAGGAGACAACTTGCTCCCTCACCCCAGGAGACAACTTGCTCCATCACCATGAATGAGGAAAGCAGCAACAATGCAATATGTTAACAATTTTAATGACAATCATTTTATATGTAGTTTTAATGCTTAATTTTCCATATATATTATATTTTACTTAAGTATGTTTTAGTATGGCATGGCGAGCCGACTCGATAGTGCTTAGCACTCATGGCAATCCTCAGGGTGCTGCACCATTGTCGCAATGTATTGTCTTATGTAAATCTGGAAATTGAATAAAATAAATAAATAAATAAATAAATATGTTGTAACACCTGCATTATTGCTTGGCCACTCAATTCACCCATAGAAAGTTGAGTCGTGTCTAAACATAGAGTAGAGATGCTAACTGCTAAAGTGGAGTAGGGCCTAAACATAGAGCAGTATACATGCTAACTTGTTTTTTTTTACGGCAATGCCCAACATATTTTTCTCATGATTTCACTCCAAGCAAAAAAAAACGTCAATTGCCCATTTTTAGGTCGTATTCATCCTGTTTACAACTCCTTTGTGAGTTGTTTTGCTGTATATTGTCTCATGCATTAGTAATACTATTTATGTGATATGTGGTTGGTATACTGTTAGCAAAGAGAGCCAGAGAATCCTGTGTTGATGTTATGGATATACTAGGGGTTGTGTCGCCCCCCAGCCTTACTGGTCAGTCAATAAACTTGCCCATAGAAGTCTGTATTAAACCAACATAATACAAACCACGATTTCTTAATTTCCCTTTTGTACAATAATGACTTCCTATTTAATTATCATCAATTTAGAGACAAATTAACCAAATCCAATCTACTAATACCAAATTAAAATAGGTACCTAGGATTTATACTTTAAAGTTATCAATTGTATGTTAATAATTCTTATCAACAGAGTTAGTAGGCATTACCTGGTTAACAGTGAGGATTTGCAAATTTACAAAATATAAAAACGAAATTGCCTTACTTCCGTTTTTGGAAGTTGCTAAATGTTTTTCAAAAATATATGTCAAATTTGTTATCTATGAATTATCATAAAATACTGACCAACCGTGACAGATATTTAAAGTGTTCAATTCAATGTTACAAGATTGTATGACGTATCCGTTTTTGTATTCATATTTTGTAAAGCTCCAAAACCTCACTAATAACAATCCATGGTGTATTAGGAAAAATGCAACAGTCAACGCATCTGAAACAAAATCTCAAGTAGCAATTAAGATGGAGAAAGAAGACTAAGATTTGAGAGTGAATTAACACACAAATACTTTGAGCTTAGATGTATACCTGCCAACACTCATACATAATACGCGAGTCTCATGTATACGCACTCACTTCAAATGTCTCACGCATATCATACATAATGTGTGAGTCTCATGTATACGCACTCACTTCAAATGTCTCACGCATATCACACATAATGCGCGAGTCTCATGCATACGCACTCACCTCAAATGTTTCACGCATATCATACATAATGCGCGAGTCTCATGCATACGCACTCACTTCAAATGTCTCATGCATATTGTACATCTCCACTTCCTAGCGCAAAGAAGATTTGCCATAAGTTTAATGGATTCCACATGTAAATACCGGCACAGATCATGCCTAGTTTCAGTTAGAAAATCATTCAAAAATCAGTAGCCCGTGAGGTGATTGCTGTTCATCAGGTATAACATCCATGAAGTGCAGGGTCAACTGCCCTCAATAAAGGATACATCCATAACTAGATGACATTTTTTAAATGTTAACTCCCAATTCGGGAAAATTTCATCAAATTCAGGAGACTGGGATGTAGCATAAAATTTGGGAGACTCTCGGACAAATCGGGAGCATTGGAAAGTCTGTATGGAAGAATTGGTAAGTGTGAATAATATTGGAACACTATACTTCAGAATTTGTAACAATGAGGTAAGAATGGAATAGTACATGTTGAAACGTTTACAGAAATTTGGAGTGTTTGCATGAAAAACATGGAAAATAAAACCCAATGGAAGTAAAATAGGCTGAATATTGGGCAAATAATCGACATTTAGGAAGGCTTGTCGAAATTGGGTACTATCGGTTCCTCCCTGAAAAGGCGTGTCTCGCTGGGCTAACAAAGAAGTTGATCGGTATATCAAAGTGAAACCATTAAATTTACATCAAAACTACTGCATGATATGTTCTACAATTTATTTCAAAATATTTCACAGAAAATATTTTAACATCTAATTGTTCTCGTTAACTAATTTCTTAAGTTTAGCAACTTATCTCTTGAGAAATACTAAGAGAAAAACTCCTGAAAAACATAAAGTGTTGTTCAGAGAGGTTCAGAGAGAATTTAAAACGATACAATCTTTGATTTATATTATAATACAATATTTGATTTATATTATGATAAAATATTTGATTCTTAGAATCTTAATTCATAGAAACCATGGGCATTTGATCACTTGAGACAGTTCAGATAAACACAATAAATATATCATTGTATATAATATTATTATGGGACATTCTTTGCCAAACTTCTGTTACATTTGAATGTTGTATACAATGTAAACATAATACTACTGACAAATAATACTATCTAGTGAAATTATTACAAATGTTTAACAGTAATAAACATGCAAAAACATCTAAAGATCTGTTCTTGGACTATTCTCTTGCTTTACTGCATATTAACCTAATAATACAGTATCTCTATGGACGGGATGTGTTAGATCTTGCAATATATTTTTTTGATAAGAACATGTACATAAGATGTGAATTAATACACCATTACTCATTGTAATTATTGATTGTTATAGTTTATGCAGGCCCGTACCCAGGATTTTGGATGGGGAAGTGCGTTTGGGGGAAATGCGGGCGGGCGTCATTTACTATCGAGCTGACCTCTGGAACAGTGGACCTTCTCTGTCATTTCGGGGGAGGGGGTACGTACACACCCATCGCATCCCCTTTGTATGGGCCTGTTTAAATCATATTATTGTGGTTCCATCTTAAAACATTAATACTTTAATTATTGTTTGTTATAATTT
Organism: Nesometra sesokonis; assembly: GCA_025631205.1. NCBI lineage: Eukaryota > Metazoa > Echinodermata > Crinoidea > Comatulida > Antedonidae > Nesometra > Nesometra sesokonis. The sequence goes on from JAOTQE010046669.1 coordinate 9,321, forward strand.
ATGTCATTATATTATTGTGGTCCCATCTTAATACATTATTAATGTAATTATTGTTTGTTATAGCTTATATCATATTGTGGTTTCATTTTAATATATTATTGCTCAATGTAATTATTGACAGTATGTCATATTATTGAGGTCTCATCTTAATACATTAGGCCTCATAAAACAAAAAAACATATTAGTTTATCATCCCCACGCGCATCATTTTTGGGGAAATCCCAATTTGGTTTTAATTATTTTACTATTCAAACGATCGTTTTTCTGTTATTCACTTGAAACTCTTTAGATTTTTTAACACAAGTATGAACGATTTGAACGATTCTCAAGCTCACAACAAAACATGAAAGTTGTATTTGCGTTGAGTCTGAAATAATGATGGACGATCTTGCCCAATGTGAGATCACTACAAGATCAAAGGGTCAGTTTAAAAAAAAAAACCTCCTGCCCTCATCAGATTTTATGCTTTGGTAGGATAATAAACTAATAATTTGTTTTTATGGGACCTTATTGCTCGATGTAATTATTGTTTGTTATACTTTCATTCAAAATCTAGGGCAGTTTTGAGACAAATCATACTCCACAAATTAAGATCGCCAAATGTCAACCACTGGAATTAGGTTAATGACTTAGAAATTGAGATTTGATGTTATTCACAGTTAACAACAACTTCTACAGTTTAATTTAGTGATATAGACTTACTCTATGCAGCTTGCTGGAAACAAGTCAAATATTTTTTTTAAATTTTTATTTTATCAGTAATAATTTAAATCATTCTGTATATTCTTTTGTTTATTTATTAGTGAATTATAAAAAGAAATTAAACATTCAAACGAAACAAAAATATTTTTCATCTTATAAACCTATCATTGACATTGTATTACATGACACAAAATTATGCTCTCATCTGCACTATTCTGATTATTATTATTTATGAAGGAATTAAATAGCAATATTGATGGATTATTTATACACCCAATTATACACAATTAATAATAACTGATTATTTTGCATTTTTTAGTAGTTGAAGCCCTGGGGTGTTGAGGCAGATGAGAGTACAGGATTAATATCCGTAAACCTTCAGTAACTTGATGGTGACCTTCTAAGCATGAAGGAGTGCCAGGATGCAAGCGATCATCCTATTCCTGCATAATGCTGTACCTATAATCACTATTGATAGGCTTACAGAATACTGTCTTTATTCACTTTAAAAGTAGTGATTTGTATCATTACAAACCTAATTTTAAAGTATTATGTTTACTAAGTAACTGTCTTTCGGATGAGACATTAAGCAGTCGGTCTTGTGTACACCTGACAACAGGGCTCATGTGCATGTTAAACCATGTCGTTCACTCTTTGGAAGAGTAGGGGTGTATAATGCCCAAACACCACTGGAACGACCTCACCGGAAATATGTCCACTTCGGACTTTCACGGGTTATCCTTCGTGTTCTACAACACCGAATAAATCAAATAAAAAAAAATTACTATAAATTTGGCTAAATAAAATGTTTAATTAATTAAAATAAGATTAAATATATGAATCATAACAAAAACATTATACTGATTATTAACATGCAATGATAATTTTAAGGTTAAATATAAAAATTTTTAAGTACACTGTCCTAGTTTAATTTACGTTTTTAAATATCTTGTAATGATAAAAACATGTGTTTTACAACCATTAAATAAATTATAATGTATTACAAAAAAATTATGATTTAAACAGCCTGGGCATAATTATTAGAGTAGTAATTGACAACAATGCACAATACAACAGACGGTATCCCTCGAGAATAAGGTCACAGCAGTAAAGGTCATCTTGCCAGTTCTCTATTACAGAGAAAATCACTAATTTTAAAGCACAGACTAAAGTACAATCCTAAAAGAATTGTTTTTATTGAAAATTATTTAGAAAAAAACAATAACTAAACCTTTCCCACATATACTTTATCTAACAGGGATTTATCCTGCAATATAAATCTGTTGTTTCAAAGAATTAATTACATAATAAAAAAATAAACTAAAGAAGAAACAAAGATATAATATCTTTGTTTCTTCTTTAGGATGATTTAAAATAGTTTATGTACAATACCAGAAATTTTCAAACCAGGAATAGACATAAAAAATCTAAATATTTAGAGATAGCAAGAGTTGTATTCAAATTGACCATGCAACAAATGGAAATTATGTCTATAATGTCCTTGCCTTGAAAAGCTGTAATTAAATTATTAAACTAACTAATGTTACTATCCCTATGGTAACCGTAATCAACTATTTATAATGTAGGTCTTGAGTTGATACTTTCCACTGTGAATCTACTTAAATCTACACCGAGTTGATGGCTTTTATTTTTCAAATTTTACCTACTGGTAAGATTATTACCAAGTTGATGTTTTACTGTGAATACATTCAGGAGTTGATGGCTTTTATTTTTCAAATTTTACCTACTGGTAAGATTATTACCAAGTTGATATTTTACTGTGAATACATTCAGTTGATAATTTTCACTGTGAATCTATTTTAAATCTACACCGAGTTGATGGCTTTTATTTTTCAAATTTTACCTACTGGTAAGATTATTACCAAGTTGATATTTTACTGTGAACACATTCAGTTGATAATTTTCACTGTGAATCTATTTTAAATCTACACAGAGTTGACGGTTTTTACAATATTAATTACTGATAATTTGATTTTTATATACTGAATCAATGCTTTCCAAACCGTAAAAATGCAGTTTTACAATTATTTAAATTTAATTTTTTTTACTTAATTAATGGCAACTACTAGTAGTTGATTTAATAATTTCATCAGAATTAGATCAACTAAGAAGAGATGGTAAAAGCACTTTACAAGTGGTCCGGTACAAATTTAGAGCCTCCCAACTTTTTTGATAATATGCAACCCCAGCGGCTTTGATATTTAAACTGTGCAAATATGTGCAAATTTTGCAGACTTTACAGATTATTTTTGATAAGGAATAGTTGTATTCATCTCCATGCTTTACAGCTAATTAGCAGGAATACTCTGTCAATTTTTATTTCACGCTGCAGCCTTCTAGTTTATCATTACATCATCTTGTATCAAAATTCAATTTCAGAATATCATGTAGAATTTGGATGCTCTAACTAATGGGAAATCTACATTTTTGTATTGGTAAAATGTCTTGATTAAAAAAATATAAGATCATAGAAAACTGAAAATAAACTTTTAAATTTTTCATTCAAATTAATTATAACTAACATGTATAGAAGATAGTAACACTTTTAAAATAAGTATCTTGAACATTTGAACTATAATTCATGTTCATACAATAAAGCAACAGTTATATTCAGTACAATCACGCTACAAAATAACAACCCAATTTTTATTACATAAATGCTTAAAATCATATTTAGTTACTGAAGAACAATGGGGATACTGTAGATTTACCAGCACAATTGTGATACAGTACTTATGTTGTCTTAAACAATTAATCTTTTTTAAAATAATGATAAAATTGGTAACGATGACTAAAGCCACAATCAGATGTTAACATACAAAAATTAGCAGCTAGCAATGAATATTGATTAGAGCTCAGTTTCTGAAATGAAAATGGGTAATGAGATGGTGGACGAATGATGAATTCTGCCAGCTAGGCCTGCGTAAATATTTGTCTTTCAATAGAGTACAAAGGTCGGCTGACATGGTTGTTGGAGATACAGTAACACCATTGTGTTTCTTGACTCATTTGGCTTTTTAGCAGCAGTAAAATTTATATCTTATCATCTCTATTCATGAAATCTTTTAACATACAATTTACATGAAGCAAACAACACATTGCTTTTAAAGAAAAAAAAATTGTCTAAACAACCAGAATCAACCTGTATGTAAATATTAATAAATAAAGCAATAATCTCAATATCATAAAAGACACAATTCAATAATAATTATCAATTAAATAGCATATTAATTTCTTAATACAAACATCAGAAATCAATACTGTAGAATATATTACCAACTATGAAATAAGTGAATGACCTCCAGGAATTGAATATTAATGAATGCAATGAAAGCCAGATTTAAATTAATAGTCAATATTATTATCAAAACATTAAAAAAAATCACCCAATAATTTTGAATGGGATTTCTGCATATAAAAACATACGAATAATGAATGAGCATCTCAAAATAGCATCTCTCTTTGATAGTTCATTTCATTTTCTGAGTGTGTTGTTTTTTTTTTTACATTTTTATTATTCGACTTCATTTATTTCAAGGAAATCACACTAAAACCCTCTACTCGAGTTATAATTTAATAACCACAAATAATAGCAATGTCTAGGTAAAAGCCAGTATATTATCCTGTTGAGCTAAAGGGATATACTGTAACTACTACCGGCAACTAATAGGCAGCTTATTCACTAGGCATATATTTCCTTATTTATTTCTTACTTTAGTTTATACTAGGCCTATGTTTTTCTTATTACTGTAGACCCAGATTCATCCAATCTGAGTATGAGAGATAAACTCACATGGTTTCTCGAATGAAACTTGAACCCGGTGTGGTTTTGATCTATCCCACCATTGTGCCACCAATGTAAAAACCAACAGCTCCACCACTGAGCTAAAATGGCATATTTTCTGTACTAAGCCAAGAGCTAAACTGTTCATTTGTACAAACTACTGTACTTAGGAGGACTTGGCGATATTAGTTTATTTAAAATATTATCATGCATTATGCTAATGAAAGGACACTTACTATAGCTTAAGTAATTATACTACAGTACGGTTTCTATTATTATGGGATTTAATCTCAATATAAAACAGATAATGCTTTATGTTAATTATCACAGTAGTCATGTGTGGGTTAAATCACCCTCAATTTATGCAACACTACACTACAGTACACTATACATATTGCTAATCTAGTCTTCTGCAAGTTGATTCTATCCTTGGACAATACAACAACCAATGCATAGTCCTCATCAAAGTCGCCTAATTACATTAATCCAATATATTAGCGACTTTAATTAAATTGAGTACATTACTTCAAGTAATCTGTGATATTTGTCACTTGTGGGACAAAGATTTAAAAATATTTTCACATCAAAGATTACACGAATCACAGGCTATGTAGGTTTATTGATGATGTTTTTGAAAAAGATTGATAAATAAGGCTAAATGATAGCAAGGTACCTCTTACAATGATTAAAGGCATTGGATGTTTGCATAGTGTTTTGTCTAAAGGCAACCTCCTGCTAAAACGTGATGAAGTTTAAGTCACAGCTTGTCAAATCTGATGCTTACAAAATACTAAAGTAGACTGTGTGAAATACCAGATTGATGTTCATTGTACTAAACCATGTCCCAAATAATAATGTCTTTTGAATGAGGAAAGTGATCAGTGAACGCTATGAATGACATATTGATTTGTATGCTAAATTCACCATGAATAATTACTGAGCAGAGGAAGAAGTAATGAATAGGAGACCTGAGGTAACAAGAGCTCTATCTACAGTAAGTGACAGTTTCTTAAAAGAGAACAAAAGCTTTGCTTCACATAGAAAAGTACAATATGCAATGAAAAAAGTGTTGAACATTTGATGACTCGAATTCAACTGGATTTTAAAAACTGTTATTGTCCTTGGACAAGATAGATGATGACAACAGATGTCATCAAAGTTATTAATTATATTTGAAATCAAGATTTATCAGTGTGTCTCTAACACTTAGGTTCATAAATTAATGAAAATTCAATGATTTAAGTAACTTCCCTGATTATGACCTTCAAATATTACCATGATACCTTATAAACTGCTGTTATGTTTTTAACCTGTCTGGATCTAATGCAACCTAATGTACATACAGTATGACGAGAATTCAAACTGTCTTGCCAGGTCCTGATTTGGGGTCAAATATTAATTTAGGGATGTGTGTGGGTAGGTTGGTACATGCCACATGCCATAAAAATATAGTACGAAAAAGTATAAATTCTTGCCATGGATCTACACTGGGTGTTATAGTTATCCTAAAGTAACAAACTTTTCATTAGAGACTGGGTTAGGTTGAAAATTTAATTTAATAAAACACACATTGGCAGAAATATTACTCAAAATTACAGAAGCGTTTAAATGTATGATAAATTAAGTTGACACTTATTTGTGACAGTATCATTAAGAGAAGGGAAGTTGCCTTGATTGTAGGGAAACACACTACAAGTAAACTTGTGAACTTGTGAGTATGCTGATGTGGATATTGCACTGATAATAATGAAGGCCCAAGAATAAATGCTGATGTGGATATTGCAATGATAATAATGAAGGCCCAAGAATAAATGCTGATGTGGATATTGCACTGATAATAATGAAGGCCCAAGAATATGTAAGATATTCATGATGACATTCTAACTTGAAATAATAATCCCAATACTGTACTACATATTTTAAAAAAATTAAAAACTAGTGAAATTTTTCCCAGTGTTCTTATTTTTTTGGTCAATTTCAGGCTCAGAGAATTCTCATTTTTCTCTTATTTTATGTACTTTCCAAAGACAAAAATTTACTACTATATTGTACGGATGCCTGCACTTTGCTCTTTAAGGGGTTTATTTATTTTTTCTTTAAACTGTAGGCACTTTCAGTACTAGTGTACTTATTTTCAAAGTGACTACATGTGAATGACTGGATTGATGGGAAAATTATCTACTGTATTTCAGCAAAAGCTTAGCTAGTTATTTTGTGTTGTCCATTGATGTAACTTCTGAGTACAGTACATCTAATGACATTAATGGAGTAGATATTCAGTGGATACCATAAAACTTGAAAATAATATGTGATAACAGGGCCGTAGTCACAACATTTAAAGTGGTCAGGTTGCGAGCGAAGTGCGCAAACAGTGGCCGGGAGAAGATCAACCATGTGGTAAATCGGCCAAAAAGTGGTCCGGTAGAAACCTGACCAACCGTACTAGTGGCTACGGGCCTGGATAAACTTGACCATTTTTTTTTGCTTTTGAAATTTCCCTTTAATAAAAAATAACATAAAAATTCATTCACTCACTTGAATTTTTCTCAGCTTCAGCCTTAGTCTGTTCTTAATTTTTAGCAATTTCAGCCTCATTGTTCTGATAAAGTGTGTTCTTACAAATGAAAAATGTGTATTTTAATGTGTTTAAATTCATTTAATTATACAAAAATGACTAATTATTGTCAGCAAGGTTGGTCAGACTATAACCTTCTAGCCAAGGAATACAGTCAACCGTGCTGAAGTCAATTCAAAGTGGAACTAAAAACAAAATTCACTTAAAGGTTGTTAAGGAAAATACATCAATCTGGCATGAAAAGGTTAATTCAATTAGAATTAAAATTTAAATTGACTTTGTTAAAGTCAAATTAAAGGCAAGTTTAACTGTAGGCCTATACAGTTATGTTACTACAATGTTGCCAATACATTTTTGATAGTATTGCATAGTATCAAGTACAGAGATGTAATTATGCAAGGCGGAAGTGGGTGGGGCCACCTACCCTAAAACTGTTTTACCCACTCTAAAGCTTATTTTAAGGCTTTCCATCCAGTTTAATTTCAACCAGCTACCCACCCTAAGCCTCTAAAAAAGACAAAAGGATGTTTAATCAATTTACCCGCCACCCTTATCGTTGCCAACCCACTCGTGGACTTTCTATTAACATAAGTAGATTCTCAATTAATGGTAGGACCAAAGACCTCCATGGTAGTTTCTAACTGTATTCAAAACATTTAATTTTTATTTAATAGGGGAAGCCCAAGTAAAAAATTGACCAAAAAAAATTGTTTGGTTTAATGAAAAGGAACTAATGAAAGATGCATAGCGGCTATATATGGGACTTCTACAAGCAAAGTTGCACCTGTTATTGCAAGCAGGTTTTTTTTTAAATTTCCTCGTCAAAACCAAAATCAGAATTTAACCATTCCTCACATAACCACAATCCTGGGTTCGGCCCATAATACCAATAAAATAAAAGATGTCTCTTTGTTGGGAAATGCAAACTTTCCAAATCAAAAGTAACAATTTTATTACAGTTTTGTAAACAACTTAAAGTGTCTTTACCCTTAACCTGGCTTGTTAAATATTTTGTTTACAGCCAAGGAAGCAATGAGAAACATATTAATTTCATATAATGTTAAAACATATTAATCATCATCTAGAAATATTATAGTTAAAATTCATCATTCCATGCTGTCACAGTATAATTCTCGTGGGATTTAGTAACCTTTGGAAAGAGTAGATAGCACAAACATTACCATCTAGAGACAGATTGAACTCAGCACAACTAATGCTGGAAATAATCAAGTAATTATTTAAAAATTAGTAAGTCTGATTATTAAAAATATAAAAAACAAGTAGAAATGCAAAACATAAGATCTTCAAGATGTATACTATATCATAAAAAAATGTTTTAATAAAGCGACTGTTTGCACGTTGATGAGAAAATACAGGACTTTAAAGAGCTTATTTGCACAGTAGAAATTAACCATTAGCCAGGATTAGAAAACATCATAACAAGCCAGCCTGTGTCTTTTATAGTAGATATCCCATATTTTTGTGGCACATCCAATAACCAAGTTTTCTCACTACTTACAGGATGAGATCTACATGATGCTTTCTAAATGAAGTCTCATTAAGAGAGGCCGAGGGAGTGGCATTGTTATGTCGTTGGAAAGAACTTAGCGTTTAGCCCGGTTCGAACCCGGGGCCTCAGTTTTGGAAGGCAGGCATGTTAAACACCAATATACAGTAGCCACACTCCAATTTACGAATTTACAGTACCACTCAAAATACAGTTAAATATCTGTCTACCTCTTGGGTCTTGTCTGTACATTTATTTATCAAAGAATGTAGAACAATTAATTAAATGGACAGATGTTTTTTCTTCAATGGTATATTCTATTTTGTGTTTCCTACCAAATACATCCATTATAAAAGAAAGTAAAATGGAGAGATGACTTATATAAACAAACATTCAAATGTCATGTGGTATTAAATGTGCAAAACGAAACGGATGTAAACTATAATCAAAATATTTTTTTTTAATTTTAAACAGAGAGGTGCTATGGTAAAATATAATAACAAAATATACATACAAATCATAATGAATGATGTAAACTTACCTGAAAAATGTCTTTTTGAGGCGTTTGTAAAATCTAACTCATCATCTAATGGCCTTTTTCTATTACAATCTATGCTACTGCTATCTCCATTCATTACAACGATTTGTTCATGTGGCATATTACCAAGACCAATTGCACCCGGTGGGGGTATTGGTACCGCAACCGAATGAGGTACAATAACAGGTGAATTAGGTAACACAGGTGCCATAGGGGGACGGAATTCCATCGCCATGTTCAGAGTCTCTGAAATCACAGAGGAGAGCGGTCAATCAAAGTCAACAACCGATGAACGCAGTCAAACGAAAAACGACGACAAACTCTCAGGTAGAAACCGTTCATTTACTCGTCTATACGTATAAACATTTATACCGACCAATGCAATAGACCTAATATTATTCAATAATTATTTTCGAGAAAATCTCGATGCTTTTTCTCCAGATTGAATACGTTTTCCGAGTGATACACGATATCCTGACGTTGCCCTGGTTAAGCACGAACCGTAAGTGAGCGTGCTTTGCTTGCTTAAGCAAGCTGGCTAAAGTTTATCGTGGTCACGTGAACCATGTACAAGATAAGATGCTTTTAAGTTGGTTTCTAAGCTCGAGTATAAATGATGAACTTTAAACAACACAAACAATGTGTATTGATGCCTTTGTGGTCTTAAAACACCAACCGGAGAAAACTTGTACCATTGTACTTAGTGATTTAGAATGTTGGGCCTACTTACTAAAAACCAATGTCAACAGACTCGTCGAGCCCCGGTGCTTAAAAATGTAAACAGGAGTACAAGAGGGCGGCAGACGTTTTAAAGAATGAACTGTGATCCAGTGACCATCTTCTACCAGCAAATAAATATTCATTCAGCAACAGGAAATAATAATTATAATTATAATAATAATAAAGAACAAGATTAATTATTGTTATTCACTCTGTAACCAATTTGTTTACTGCCCACAATGTAGACTCTGTACTCCTTTTTGTTTATGTACCGCACTGCTTTCAGATTTAACAAAAATAGAACTAATTACCAAACTAATGATAGTTTTGTCACCACAATAACATGACTAATCTATTTAACTTTTATAGATACGTTTATTTGTACTGTGGCGGTGATTAAATTTATTCAACAATTGAAACTAAAAGTACCTTTAAAGAAAAGGAAAATACTGCGCAATATCTCAGGTTTGTCCATAAAATCCCAGCTTTAAGTCTAGTCCCACGGCACCTTTGTTAATAAGTGTTTAAATTGAATAAGGTGTTGCCATCATAAGTATAGTCAACCCACGGAGGGAGATGTGAAAATATTTACACCTTTCTTGGGCAGACCAAGCAGCATATCCACAGGGGATGCTTTTTTCCCTCCCCTGATCCTTCAATAAATGTTTTTAGAAATGATACACAAGATAAAGTATCATGTTTTTATGCTTGTCAATATGAGATGGAAAACCCCTGCAGACAATGACTAAAGTTCCCAGTTCAATAGCACCCAATGCATTAAGTACTGGAGGACATTTTATTGACTGCTTTTTACAAACACATAATTTTTAGACGCGGAAAGCGTCTCTATAAACAGCTTTTCAAAAAATGTCTGTCTGTCTGTGTGTCGGTCTTGTCACGCACGTTTGTGAGTATTTGTGTTTTGTTCTTTCCATATATAATTTCTGATAACCAGCATTGTATGGGTGTCACTTTAAATATCTATGAGATATGAAAAAATTCATCATCAATTGGTAATACATTAACATTAAAATTGAATTAAAATATCATTATAAATACACTTTTAAATGCTTACTTCCCTATTAAAACTGTATACAATATATTATTTTTGTTTTTGGAGTTATGCAAATTGCGAATAACGCCTCAGGCTACCAAACTCGGCGACTTTCGCCTCAGGCGTAGTCACAGAAATTTTTAATTTGCATAGCAGATATATATAGGAGGTATAGGCGGTTGTAGTATAGGAATACTAGCACGGTTTTGTTGGCTAAATAACAGTGATGTGGTACACTGACCAGCTACAGCTACTGTGCGCAGCTTTCTGTGTCTTATTGTCGGATCGACTTGTTATTTTAGTATTAGAATTGTTTTGTTAGAAACAGGCATACCATGGAAATATTAATCACAGTAAATTAACAGTACACCACAACCGCCACCAATTTGTTTTAATTTGTTATTTTCTAAAACTCCAACTTGTTATCGACCGATACTTTTATTTTTGTTACAAGTTGAGAGAATAAAGTCTTGTAATCAGGAATTATGGGTTCAAGCCCCATTGTGGAATGTCTTTATAAGTTCCTTCAAGTCCCATTGTGGAATGTCTTTATAAGTTTCTTCAAGTCCCATTGTGGAATGTCTTTATAAGTTTCTTCAAGTCCCATTGTGGACTGTCTTTATAAGTTTCTTCAAGTTCCATTGTGGACTGTCTTTATAAGTTCCTTCAAGTCCCATTGTGGACTGTCTTTATAAGTTCCTTCAAGTCCCATTGTAGACTGTCTTTATAAGTTTCTTCAAGTCCCATTATGGATTGTCTTTATAAGTTTCTTCAAGTTCCATTGTGGACTGTCTTTATTATGGGTTCAAGTCCCATTGTGCACTGTCTTTATAAGTTCCTTCAAGTCCCATTGTGCACTGTCTTTATAAGTTCCTTCAAGTTCCATTGTGGACTGTCTTTATAAGTTCCTTTAAGTCCCATTGTGGACTGTCTTTATAAGTTCCTTCAAGTCCCATTGTGGACTGTCTTTATAAGTTTCTTCAAGTCCC
>JAOTQE010046780.1:0-21209 GCA_025631205.1 Nesometra sesokonis
AAAAGCCTCAATAAACTAGTCACTCACTGATATCATTTTTAGACATTTCTTGGAAATTTGCTGGATTTAAAAGGTAAATAGAATTATGATCCATTCAATTATCACGTGATTACATCGAGTCTAGTGTCTAAATCCTTTGGGTTAGAAATAATAGCAAAGGTAAAATTCCTGTATAATAAACTAAAGGCAAAGAAGAGGCTGGTAAGCCATGTGGTTGAGATTTTTATATTGAATCTTGAATCTCGAGGCATCGAGCATTGCCCTGATCCGTGATCTTTCCGAAGATTTACCAGCGTCACTCCCTACGCAATACCATGACACTGTTGGCGACAGACCTCGCTGATGGATACCATATAAGTGGAGTGGGTGGCATGCTTTTCTAGGGGACTATGTCAACAAATATCCTGCTGCAGTTACTGCAGCAATTCAGTTACAACAGACCTCAATGAAAATTTCTGAAAACAGCATGTCGAGATGAGACCTTGTGTCAATGCAGTCACCAAAGAGAACATAATGGTACTGGATTACTGCAGTAACTACAGTAGGTGTAAGAGCAATAGATTACTGCAGTACCTGCAGTAGAATAGGATTGACGTGGTCCCTAATGCCGATTTCCGGTTTCCAACCTGGTCGCAATAAGTTATTTCACTGGACTTAACAGTGCCACTCAATAAGCCGCATAACGAGACTTTACGACGCAGTACTTCTGTAAGTGGCGGAAAAACTTAGCTATTGGATATGTCACGAACAAAATAAATAGCCCATAGCAAGAAATGGTAAGTTTACAGTCAGACAGTGCTAATTGCAATACCCTTTTCCTTAGTAATGGTTAATAAATCCGTAAACCATATGCACATATTTGTTATATAGAATATAACGTATAGAGAATGACGTATATATTGCCCCTTAAGAACCAAGTCAATCAGTAACATAAATATTGATTATTCGAGGGGGCAAACATACTATAATAAAATATATACTTAAACATACATAGATAATGTAGGACTACTCCTATACTTACGATATTTAGGAATGTTACCCCGTAGGCGCATTACTGTGCACATCTGTTGCGTATGCCAATCTTGATCAGCAATAAAGTAAAATGAATACATGCATGTTTTAAGAATAAATTTATTTGTAAGTAACCCAATATGACTAATACGGTACTAAATTTTGTTGAATATTTAAAATTCAAAAATAAATTTATCTTTTTTCAATTACGTTGCATCATTGTGTTTCAGTGCTGAAGTAGGGCACTATGACATTATCTGATAGGTATCGTGTTGAGCCGTGTGTAATACCCATGTCTACTTTCCAGATATAATGGTTGAAGTCTCCAGACGTTAACTTCCATTTCCTCTTTTATGTCTTGAGGACTTATAGCATGGGTAGGCCTATGCACCGATTCTATCCATGAACCATATATATTTTAGGGTAGTGGCATGACGGTAAGAATGAATGAACAAACAACTACCGGCATTTTTATAGAAAAGGCCAAAACACACAAAATAATAATAATAATAATAGCAATTTGAACATTTTGTCCACTAATGAGTTAGAATATGTTTTGATTTAATTTATTGTGAGAAAAGAATACCCACGAAAGTACAAAGCGGACTGGTTTCAAGTAGTGTCCTTTTGGTGTTCATTTGACAGTGATCAGAGACCAGCACTAGGGTTAATTGCGTTCTTTAACGTTTACATGAGTCCGTTTACACATGGTATCAATCGCTTAATGTCTCATCCGATAGGAGGTGCGATATTAAACTGTATTTCGACCCAGCCCATAAAAAACAAGGAGTGAGAAGAGATCTATTCTATCTAACCGGGAACCATCGAGTTTTCACGGTTTTCACGGTTCACCCCAAAGCTTAGTGATTACCACATAGATATATTGTTACGGTTAGATGGTGAATTAAACACTGTAGAATTACAGTCCCATGTAGGCACCTACTATTTTGATTTCTCAGCCTTCGTCGCAAACATTTAAGTTAAATAATAATGATTGTTTTATAATTATTATATTTGTAATATTCTTTTGTTATACACATTATTTACATATTTCACACATATTTTATGTTGTCATATCTGTAGATTTGGATCAAATTTGCTTTCATTTATTGATAATTTTGAAACTTCTATGAAAATAAATGAAATGAAATAAAAGAATGGGGCGAAATTTCGACATAGCAACAGCGTTAGAACGTAACACGATTTGATTGGTTGGATTACAGAATAGTAGGTGCATACATGCATGGAACTGCACTTGGGGCTATGTATTCCGTGGAAGTTCACCATCTAGCCGTAAATAATAAATCTATGGATTACCACCAGTTTAACCAACTCAGCCAATGTCACTGTCAAATGAATAATTTAGGTTACGAATAAAATTGAATGAAAGAATAAATGACACGTTTATGAAGGGTACTTATTTAGTACGTCGATCATTACTAACGACAACCACTGTAAATCAAAAACCAATATATTTGATTGGGCTAATATATCTAAGCGCCAGTGTTATATTGCATCATATTGTATTTAATTAATTCATGTATATCAATGCTCAAAGGGGTAATGTTCTTCAACTTGGGACAGATATTCAGAATATCGTCGACTATTACTCGGTGTGCAACTCAATGTTATGGGCTGGTTTTATTATTATGAAAATTAATTAAGCTTCTGCTGTTCTATACTGGTCATTCTACGAATTAGTTTATTGTACTTGTCTATTACCGATATTCATCAAAATACTAGTATCATAAATAACTGGGCCTAGACATATATATCGAATCACCGATTATAGAACGCACAGAACACAATTAATAACTGTAATTTATAAATTCACCGGCTAATTAATTTACTGACCACCGACTGACTGACTTATTCAATAGCCTAGTGATTGACTGAGCTCTTGGGACCATACGAAAGTTTTTTTTTTATTTAAGCAAGGCACGTAAATTATATATGTTTAAGCCTACTCGTTCCTCAGTTTTAGATAACTAACCTACATAACCAACTTCACGTAGGCCTACAGTTGGTCAGATAAAGATGATGCAAATGAAAACAACATTAAACAAATATTATAACATAATATTATAACCCAGAAAATTTCCCCCAGAATTCAGGCCCAAAGATATATTCCAAGGAAATACGACAAGTAACCCCCACCCCCGATCATCTCACCCATGATAGCATGAACATAGAGTTCACCAATTATCGGTTACAACTTGCTGATGTTCTAACAAGATAGTTGAAATTTAACACACACGATTCTTCATGGCAAATCTTTACTGAGAATTCGTCCTTGATATCTACAAATAAAATGAAATTGTTTCTCAAAGGCGATGAATTTACACGTTTCACGTAATATAGTTGCATGCATTTCATAAAGGAGTAACGTGTATAGAATCGCTGTATTACCATTGATACTGCAATACAACGTTATAGTGTGACGTTTATTACACCGACACTGGTGAGATATAAACATTATTTCGGAATGACACCCAGGCGTATCATGCAGTGTATGATACTAATTACCTGCAATGAAAACATCTACATGATGGGAAGCTATCCTGCTCTACTTTGTCTGCACGTAAATGAAGAGTGAAATAACATTTTACAGAGTACGTCAAAATGAAGCAATATATATGATGTATCTCAACTCACACTAATAAAGTCGTCATTGACACCACGATAAAATTTAAAAAAATGTTATCATCGCTTACAGAAATGCGCTTAAAGACGCAAAACAACGCGCGCAGTTATTAACAAATAGGAGTGTTCACAATAATTTACTACGCGCGCTTCTCTGTACGTGCGCGTGACTGCTTCTCTCTCTTCGTTTTGTCACTTACGTAGGCTTATATGCGGAATATTTTAATATTAAAATATAGTAAAATTAGTATATACTACTTTACATGACGAAATGATAAATATAAATAATTTCTAATACACCTTGCATTCTTCGTTGGTTAAAGAAGTGACTGTGTAGCTAAATGTGTTTATTTGCGCCCAAACATTTCTGTACGTCAATCTGTCGGTCGGTCAGTCGGTTCCAATTATATGAAATGCAAATTGTAAAAATCCAACTTTGTTGACATTTATCATGCACTACTTTGGCAATTTGTTTCAATCGTTCGATTGATTTGTTGCTCATCCAGTAGGTATGTAAGTCCCAGTGTTGTTGATTCCCATTCGTTTGGAATTTAGCAGGCCATTTCTTAGAATGTTCATCATTCCATTGGTGAATTGTCGGTTTGTATGTCTGTCGTTTAGCTTGGTGAATGAGTTCGAATTTCTGTATCGTGTAGCATACTTTAGCCCTATACTTCGTTTTTTTGGCACGTGCGGTTGGTCAGAGTTCGAATCTGTCTTGCATGTGTAGCCTACTCTCTCTCGATACTTCGTTTTGTCGACATGGTCTGTGGGTCCTACTACGCTTAACGTGTGTGGCTGGTAGTTCTATCGTTCTGAAATTTAGCGGGAAGTTTCTCAGCAATTTTAGTACGTCTGTCCGCCCCTCTGTCGGGTAACAGGTGCATTAATTTTAAATAAAGCATGTTTTAAAAGAAGACGTTATAGGCCTAATTGTTGGATAATGTTAATAACTAAGTAAGTTAACCGTGTTGTTCAGGAATTGAACAAGTTTTTTTAACGATAGAACCTTTAACATGACTTGCTTCAATTTTAAAATGGTCTGTGAAGAAGATCAAGACTTACTTGGTCCTTGATTTATCGTTGACATTAACAAATGCGAGGAGATAAATTAAATACACTGAAGAAATAAATATTAGGAAAAGCAATAGATCTGTCTATCTTTCTACGGTCCATCTGGAAACTTTGTCGATATTCTTCTAAGTATGTATAATGATAATAGATAAATATTTTCATAACTATTTGAATAAATTTTCTTCGATTATCAATATAACATAAATTATGTATTTGTTAAGATACAGATGAGATTAAATAAAAGCAGTTTAACGTTTCTTTTTCATTTCTTTTTTTATAGACAGTGTATAAAGTACACCAATTTCAAGATTTGTATTCAGTATGGATATAATTAAGTATCTTGGTCTAGGTCATGGGAATATTTCTGTAGCCATGGTGGTGTATTTTAATTAAAAATGTGGATACCCAGAAAGGTAGACAGTGATTCGGCAGGCACCTACTAGCCGTAATTCCGACGCCACTGCGCAACAAATGTCGAGCCTTAGCGATCGCTCTATTACCAATGTAATCACAGTTAGAACATCACAAGAGGTACCATGAAATATGGACATAACGGAATTATAGTAATGTTGCACCTAAGGGACGTAGATAATGTTCCTATTAATCAACCTATATATTAAATTGGTCAATATCTATACCTACATCTACAATTATACATTTGTAAAGAGTGAGTCTAATTCGACGGTGACCATGCCGCGATTATGTTGTAGTCAGTCTATGGCCTGTATGTAACATTTTCAATTAAAGGATGCAATTTTTTAATGGAATTTGCTTTTTGTATAAATGTTAAATTAGCTTCCTAATTTGACATCTGAGTGTCGCTATTATTGCAACTAGTAAGTGAAGCTTATTTGTCGTCAATGGTGAATAAGACATAATCTACAGAGAGAACGAACAGTTACATTCGATATTTCTTCTTTGAGCTCAGTAATGGAACCATAATCCAACTAACCTACTAACACATTGAACCCTATATAATTAACGGCTTGCAAACATTATTAAGTTATGTTATTATTTTACTTGACGGTTTAGCGTATCTAGGTGTTTGTATGATTCCAGGGTTAGAAAGATGTTGAATTTCAGAAACTCTGCTCTAAACCTTCAGGGCAGGCTTCCAACATTGTTAACATCGAGCATTTAAGTTCAGCAATGGTGTGAATAGTCGGGCAATTTTTACAGGGGTCGTATAGGCCTAAAGTTCTCCAAGAAATCACAGTAGGCCTATTACAAGTTTCTATATAATTATTTTCTCTTAGGGTTGAATTGTGTGTTTAAAGTCAAGAAATATGGTCCAAATGGAAATTGAATGAAAATGGCGTAATCAAATCTATTTTAGCATATTAAGGTAACGTTTCATAACCAACCTATGATAAGGTATTGTCTAGCCATCGAAGTCCTGCATCTAAAGCGGAAACATGACATGGACTTCATTTACAAGTCCCTGTTGCAACAAACATTTACTTAGTAGAGTGAAAATGGCTGAAATTTATGTAATTAGGCTAATTCAAGCCCGCGTTCGATTTCCCTCAAATTGTTTCGAACATTACCAAAAAAAAGGATTCATTGCTCCTAAAAATGACGTGTTGATTCTAGATACTGCAAGACGGACATCGTAATCGGCCTGTATGCCTAGCTCTCCTTCCCCGTTATGGAGAATGTTGCTCAGTTAATAGAACGTAAAGTGAACTTGTACCTGATGCCTAGCTCTCCTCCGTTAGGGTGAATGTTGCTCAGTTAATAAAGCGTAAAGTGAACTTGTACATGGTAGTACATTTTAAAGTCGCAAAAAATAGGACGTTTGATTGATATTGATAATGAAACTGAGTGCTTAAAATCTTAAAGAACAAGTATCATGACTAATAAAATAAAACGTTTTTACCAATTTAGAACGTTCAGGGTAAAGACTACTGAGGCGGCTGAGTGAGAATTAGGCTAACACAATAAAGCTTCGTTGTGCCGCCTACGTACTTAAATAGACCTATTTACCACAGAAGTTGTGACAACCTCTAAAATTCCAAATTACATCATCGTTTCTGGCAATGTAATACACTTATCATTTGGCTGCATCTCTCTAGATGGATATTACCTCTTAATAATACATAAATCTTTTTACACGAGTTAAATTTTAGAAGTAAATTGGCATTTATGTGCATCAACATGGCAAACGAAATTGCGAAGTTAACTTCAGCCAAAACCTAGCCCTAGTTTCATTCGTCATCTATATTCAAATCAGACCCTATAATTATCTAGTACATACCAGGAATTTGAATACGAATCTACATTTTACTACTAGTAATACAACGCTACTCTGTTAATGAGCTTATTGGAATCTCATGTGTTAATGTTCGTTATTACCTTTTAACTCCATACAAAAAGCCAATACAAATAATGTTTATGATGATGACTGTTGCTGATTATTGAGGTGATGATATCTATGGTTTTGATAGATGTGATACTGACGACGAAGAGTCCACAATGAAGATGACGATGACGACAAGATAATAATAATGATGCTGATTACAGCGACGATGGTAATAATAGTGATACTGATGACGACGACGATGATGTTAATGAGGATGATGATGATGATGATGATGATGACGATGACCATGACGATTACAATGTCGATGACGATAATGAAGCTCAGTCACACCTCTAAACACAGACGCCACACAAACTGTATACTAAGCATAATTGTTACTTAAAGTGAAATTAAACATTGCATGTGATTTCTTGATATCGCCGAAGGTGCCTTAATCAAGTGATCTTACCACTTACTGAAACTATAACGTGAATTAACAATTCTATTTTGACGTGCCCATGTCACATCGCAGTAATTGATTTAAGAAATTCAAAGGTTCAACCAGAATGCTTTATTTGCTTTCAGGTCCTGATTTGTATTTATAAACAGCACAAAATTAGCCTGGAAATATTACTTGTTCATTCAAAATTTATTTTTTAAGGACCCGCTGAAAATAGGATGTTATTATTTAACCCTCTCATGGGTCATCCTGGTGTAGAGACCTACTTTATCTTGTGTTTTCCCACTTTAATTTTTCTTTTATTTTTATTGTATGTGTACTGTATGTGTATACCCGGGCACTCACTGTGTCGTGCTCGATGGTCGCACGACTAAACCGTCGCTCCATGTCTGATCAAACCAATCATGAACCACGCGTGTCAAGTTTACAATTTGAAAATCCAGATAAGTTGCAAGGTCTGTTCAAATGTTTATTCTTTTAGATGTGTCAAGCATCTCTGTCAATTATGCAATAAAACTTGTAATGTGCCTATTAATGTTCAGAAAAAAAAAACACAACTTAACTTGCCACCGGCGCTAATAGAAAAATATTGAAACCGTTGCAGTAAAAATAGAAATGCACGCAGTTATGTGGACATAATTACAAACATAGGTAGGTCTTAAGTTGATTATAAACAATCCATAATAATGGACTATGGATTTTACGCGGTTCGATTGGGAGAGAACTAAAAAGTTGTGGGAGCAGAAAAAGAGAAAGTTTCTTCTCCAGTATTAACATGTCTGACACGTGAGACTTGCAGAATGTTAGAATAGGGAGCTGATCTGAAAGATTAATATGTTGACTTACAAGCGAAATTAAATAAGAAGAAGCAGTATCATTGATAGAAATGAAAAAAAGAATCTTAAATTTGATTTTTTTTTTTTTTGCTTAACAGAAAGCCAATGGAAGGTTTTGAGGATTATATGAAAATATTATCACAAAGTGACAAGAGCGGCCTAATTTTGAAGAAGTTGAAGATGTATTTAAGTTAGAAGATCTTTAGTAATGTCAATGTTATAGATATCTTCTTTGGTGTCTTGTTGTCTGTCTGTAGAAACAATTATTTTCATCGAAGAGAGGACCTAAATATACAAGATTACCATAAAAAATGGGGTACTGCATCTGCAGGTATTAGTGGCATTCACGATTTTCGTCACACAACTTGACACAATTTAATACCACAGGATGTCTTCCTTCCACACTTGTGACATGAATAATCAACTTCCAATAACTTTGGTCTGCAATTACATGACATGTATTTTTAAAACATGCGAGATTGGTAGAATTTTTCTCTCATGATTGCCATTACTATATTACCGGTTCGAACAACAACCGTGACAATCAGTACTTTCCTCAATTATGACACATAACATTGTCTCTCGGTAACCATGTCACTTTCTCTCAGTCCTTCAAATAAAACCAAAGATCGTTTGTATAATAATTGGGAAGAGGTGTTCCACCATTGCCTAAATGAGTACAGTTACTTAGAACCGTGTTGATCCTTGATTCAAACCTCACCTCCATCCATTCACTGCCATAAGCAGTTAAATGCTTTGGTGTTATTATTGATAACTAAATGGTTTTCTTCAAGCAATGAGATACACGCCATCGTGACAGGATTCAATATCTCGACATAAATAAGTAGTAACCAATCATAACTATATGTATTAAATCAAAATTATTATTATTATGTATTGGGTTATGTATTATTCTTTCTTACTTGAAGTTGATTAGTGGACCTTTCGGATAAATGGTTTTCGGTTGATTCTGTATACTATACTATAAATTTAATTTGAATAAATCAGTAATTCGCACGTGAAAGAAGGCTGTTAAGTTCCTGATGACATCCACCTGCCCGCGCACCTGTCCTTCCATTCACTCGGTTCTGTAGATCGCTCTGGTCACCAGATGTTCAGTTATCAAAGAAATATCTCTTGACCTAGTCGATGTCTTTTTGCATTCATTGTCATACTTATTATTACAACAATTATCTAAACGACCATCGTCAATTTTTTGTTTACGTTAAATTTACATCTTGTGATCTTTGAAAAATAAAACCAACAGACTTGTGGTTGAAGAAAATTCAGCCTTTTCTTATTTCCAGATAGATGTAAAGAAGTTTACATATACGCAGAACGTGACATTAACATTTAATTATGTAATAAAAACATACAAACATAAACCACACGGGGAGGTACATTAAAACAGTGAACTAGTAAAGACCATAACCTGGCAAATTTAATGAGGAGAAGATTAGGAGCGGAGCAATAAAGCTAAAATGTAAAGCAACTATGACATGAACATTACTCCATTATGATAGTAACACAGAGTTACACGTACAATAGTCCTATATAGTATACAAATATACGTTGCCTCGAGAGTTGCTAGTTAAAACTATGTTTGGTGCCTCCAAATAGTACTATTCACTTCGGGGCTGCGCCTCTCCAAAGTGACGTCATCAAGCCTGAAAAGTGGGAATAATTTTTATCACGTGGCACTCTTTCAACCAATCACTGCAGTTTAAATGTTTGATGTAGAATATAATATTATCTATGTCCATCACTCCATTATGATAGTAAAACGGTATTACACGCACAATAGTCTTAGGCCTAGGTCTATAGTATTATCCATGTCCATTACTCAGTGGACAATAGTCCTATATAGTATTGTCGATGTCCATACTTCATTGTGATAGTAAAATCGTGTTACACGCCAAATAGACCTATAGGCATATTATTTTCTATGACCACTACTCCATTATGATAATAACACGGTGTTACACGTACAAACGTAATATAGTATTATCTATGTCCATTTTACTCCATTATGATAGTTAAACGAGATGTTACACGTTCAATAGTCTTATGCATAGTATTTTCTATGTCGATTACTCCATTATGATAGTACATGGTATTACACGTTCAATAACTTTATTCAATCGGATAAGAACATTATGGAATAAACAAGCCCTGTCTTACTAAAATTTAATAAGATATGTTTGTTTTGTGAATTAACCGATATTTTCCCCAAGGCCTACTAAGTATCCCCGGGACATTAATTAACACAAGTTATCTTATGCAGACGATCAAAAAGATTATCCTCATCCATCCTATTTTAATAAACACACTAGAATGGTATCGACAAAGAGAGTTCCAACAGTGACTTGGTACAAACGGTTGTTACGGTAGTTTTAGGGGTATATCACACCTCCCAAATGAGTTTTTTAAGAGGAATGACAAAACATCAAAGGAATTTTTTATTCTTCACACGTTTGGTTTTCAAATGGACATTGTACTTTCTATCTGAATACAAAACAAATGCCTCCAACGATATTTTATCATGTTGTATTGTTAACCTGTGTTCGGCCAGATTTGAACCCAGTATTACAGATTGGAAGGCAAAAGAGCTCACTACCAAACTAAATCGAATTCATACTACTGTATGAGTGTGTGTATGGTGCATATTGCCGACAAAACTCAGGCTCCTTTTTATTAAAACAAATCTTAATAGAGATGATTGTGTAATTCTGTAGAGGCACGATGGGCAAAGTGTTTATAAATATCGGTTTCGGAGAAAAGGGTGGATACGGTGTTGGAAGCTCCGGAGAATATAGGCCTATGTCTTAAAAACAATTACAGTCTTTTTTTGTAGTAAATTTATTTCCCGTGTATGGCAGTTACTAATCACTGTTCACTAGTTCCTAGTAAGAATTGGATCGTTACCATTGTTATCATTATCAATTATTGTAGTACTTCCTACGTTCTATAATATAATATAGACCTAGTGCACAAAATCCTGTGCGATCGATTACCCAGCAAACACAAAACGTTCTTATGACGTTCGTGAACGTTGTGGTTTGGTATGTGAGAAAATAACGTTTGCAAGACATTGCACAAACGTTATTTGAATGTTCAAACGTTATAATTACGTTACATGTTGTGAAATTTGGTTACAAGTACGTACTTATGGTTCTACAAAATAACGTTTTCAACACCAAAATATAACGTTATATAACGTTCTTAAAACGTTATATTGTTAGCTGGGTTAGGCCTATACATCATACGTAACGAGAATTTTCATCTCAGAAGATTATAAACGAATTTGGCAAGACATAAAGACTGCACATATATGTCTTTGGATAAAATATCAACAAATAATCCAAAACATAATTGTAAGAAAACTTATGATATTATTACTGTTACTTTACAATAATGCTACTACATGCTTTGCGTAATATGATAGTAGGCCTCTAATGGTACATTATATTACAAGACCATAAAACAGTACGGTATGATATGCCGCTCTAAAATTTTAAAAGTATTGTGGCATAACAAAAACGTAAACATGATAGAACAAACATCAAATATCGACAAATAAAGACATCATGTAGTTATATTTAGAAAGATAGGGATGAAATTAAAAACAACGATTCTCTGTGGAAACAAGTGACATTCCACATTTTGGAAAGATGCCACGGAAGAACGTTTGGGAATTTAGTTATGGTGGTGGTAGTGGTGGTTGTGGTGGTAGTGGTGGATGGTGGTAATCGTGGTTGTTGTGGTGGTGTTTTATGGTAGTAGTGTGTGGTGGTTGTGGTGGTGGTGTTTTATGGTAGGAGTATTGTGTTAATAATGATGACGATGATGATGATGATGATGATGACGATGACGATGACGATGACGATGATGATGATGATGATGATGTTGATGATGAGGATGATGATGATGATGAGGATGATGATGATGATGATGATGATGATGAGGATGATGGTGATGATGATGATGATGATGATGATGATGACGATGATGATGATGATGATGATGATGACGATGACGATGACGATGATGATGATGATGATGGTGATGATGATGATGATGACGATGACGATGACGATGACGTTGACGATGATGATGATGATGATGATGATGGTGATGATGGTGATGATGATGATGGTGATGATGATGATGATGATGATGATGAGGATGATGATGATTGTGGTGGTGGTATTGATGTTGTTATTAGAGTTGTCCGTTGTGATAGTGATTGCAATGGCGGTTGTGGTGGTGTTTCTGTAGAGATTGTCCCAACAAATAATTTTTAACATAACACTTGTTGTGATATCGTGGCTTAGACCTCTGTAGCTAGACGGCGAACATTGTTTTTTAAGTAGATACAACATGAAAATGTTAAATACAAGTATTGACGACAGATATTGGGAACCTATTGTCGAAGACGCCATGCAAAGTAAAACAATTTAAAAACAGAGGAAAGGTGCGGTTTGTTGAAAATGGCTAGACAGCATAGGCCTGCCTATCACCAGTGACAACACGAAGAGAAAACCCCTAATTGTACCTGCTTCTATTTGTTGATCACAATATGCGCGCGGTTTGCGTCTCTTCTCGCACCTTTTTGTACGCACACATAGGTTTGTCTCTCTTCATGGTGTCCCCAACGATATTCATTAAAACCTAAATCTTGAACTAACTTCACAACAGTTGTAATATAAGCCTATATAGTTACTTGAGTCGCTTGCCATGCATAACCATATTAATCCCTCTACTAGCTTGATACTATCAAGTGATGACGACATCGATATCCCTTTCAGAATCCCGGCTTAAGAAATGTTCATACGGCTGATCTACTAAATCTATGCAGAGGCGAACGTGTTGTAACTAAATAATGTATGTAACAATATTCTCAAGTTGCGTGAGCAAAGTCAATTGATATTATTATTTAATTTATGTAAGGCTATTAACAATAAATTAAAATGGTATTGCTTAGTGGGGATTACCCGCTCAGATGATGTTAGAGAAATTGGTAACAAAAGTTCGAGCTTAAAACCTATCCCATGACACACGGTCAGTAGCAATGTTGTCCCGAATTTGTCACTGATCTAGTAGAGCACTGTAGTCGGTTTTAATTACATCAAGTAAACAAGCTACGCTATGTCAAAAGTATGAATTGTGTTTATTCATTCAGTGTTGCTATGTTCACTATCAGATCAACATTGTTTGCGAAGGTGGACTAAAGCCATGCTTATAAACCAGTCAATTTGGCAGGTTCGATTAAACACAATGTGTATTTAATTAAGAATTAGACAATAAATATTTGAAAATACAAATAATTTGCACCAATTAAGAAAAATTTGGACAATTTAATTCTTATAAGCATTTTTAATGCTTTAAAGCATTTTAAATAATTTTATCGTGCATAAACACCACCCTCTCCTAGTGCATTCTCGCGTACGCAGCTTCATTTTGGATCACTGATAAGGTCTGGTTCATGATTTAGTGTTTTGTATTAGCTCGGCGGAGTTTTTGAGTCTATCCAGTTGATAGTGGTGTTGGTGGTGGTGTTTTGCACGAACTAAAATAATTTTTTCAGGGAACTGTTTCCTGATCGCTGATAAATTTAGGCATCAGTAAATTCGGCTTCAGGTGCGCTTTAGCAGCTTGTTTGAAGCATGCTCGTACTCTCGCGTCCTTTGCTTTTCTTCGCGACTAAAGCAGCGGAGGTCAGAATAACCTGTAGTAAACTCAGCACGATTATCCATGCCTAGTGTAGTAACAATACTCTCTTGTAACGTTTATTGGATTATTATAGAAACAACCCTCGTAAATCGTGAAGATCGATGGCCTAATAACCAAGTACGGAACGCTATTTATTACGCATTTAATGTAGATTAATCAATAGTCCCTAAGTAGGTCACACATGCCCCAAACAATCCTGGTAATTGTAGTAGGGGTGGGGTCACAGCATAATTAATTTTCGACGTTTTATGATCTTATGCATAGCTTTAATTAAGAAAATATCCTGCAGTAATAATGCTACTTGGAAATTGTTAGAGAATATTAACAATACTTTTTTGTCAACCCTTGAGATTAAAATTAATGGAGGAAATACATACTGCATAATAATGGAAACAATTCATCATAAAATGTTTATGCAAAACTAACTTAATTACAACATTTAGTAGGCTATCATTATGTTTATAGCAATAATGATAATATCTAGGCCTGTGTTGTTATTGTAGGCCTTTTTCAGAGTCAGGTAGATCGTCCCGCTTGTACAGTTGAACCCCCCTGTGCGGACACCTCTCGTAAGCGGACACCTCCTCCCATAATGGACACTAATTCAAAGACCCGTTTGTTATTCCTATCTAATTAGTGCATTTGGTAATTCTCGTAAGCGGACACCTTCCGTAAGCGGACGCGGACACTTTTTGTCTTCTAATTTAGACTTTTTTATATGTTAATATACCTCTTATAAGCTGATATCCAGGAAAGTTTAGTGAATTTTCTGTACAACGAATACACATTTATGTAGAAAATTTCCTTATACTGTAATGGCTGAAAATCATATTACTGAACCAATCTTAAAAAGGAACAATATTTAATAAAATATAGAATGTGGTGTCTAGAAATTTAAGAGGCCATTTGTGTTGAGAAGGCCATGAAATGCGAGACAAAGGCGTACTATTATATTAAAATTTTGGCCCTCTATCGGCCGAAATTCTCGTAAGCTGATACCTCCCGTAAGCGTACAATTTTGCATGACCCGAATGTGTCCGCTTACGGAAGTTTCAACTGTATATATTACCTTTGTCAACAGGGCATATACTACCATACTGTAACTCTGATGCAAACTTAATGTAGATGACGATGACGATGATGTTGTTGATGATGATGATGATGATGATGACGACCACGACGATGACGATAAAGATGACGTTGACGATAATGGATGGGTCCATGGTTAATCTATGCTTAGTGTAACCTGTAGGAGTATTCTGTATGAAATGTATAGATTTTATTTTGTGTTCTACTCATCTAATTCCCTGCTATTACATGCCATACATAATCCTAAGCATTACGTTGTTACTAACCATCCTAGTTTGACGGATTTTGAACCCTAGTCGAATCGACTGCCTATAATCCTAACTACCTCCCTTCGGCAATCGTTTGAATATATTATGACTGTCCGTCTCATTTATACTGTAGTAAATTTTATTAATCATAAAATCGAAAATTAAATTATACATACAAATGCCGCAAGGAAAACAAGCAAACTTTCAACCGAAATCCTTATTTATTTTATACAATTTCTATAATGTTAAACAGATCATAATTAAATATAGCCCAAAGAAAAATTAATTATGCGAATTTATGCCGATTATAACAGTTGAAATCCAATCATTTAAAACAATTTTGAATATTGTTATTAATAGGCCAATTTAAAATTGTTAAAAAAATCAAGCAGTAAATAGATACATTGGGACCCTGAATTGCATGCTAGATTGTTCAAACACAGTATTGTAATACTGCAGTATTTAATCACTGGGCTCGCGCTAATAAAGTCCCAGTAATCGGGGCGCTTATGAAACAGTAGAAATTGAGGGGGATGGGGTAGGATCAATTAAGGAAGTAAAAGTACATAGGCCTAGCTATATGCTTAGGTCTATCAGTATGATACTTTACTGGAAACGTGCCGACCAACTCATAGGATGGACCGACAGACCAACCGACAGTACCGATTTTTGAATTGACGAAAACACAACATACCGTGCGATATACTATTGGTATGCTTAAAAAAAATAAAAATCAGGGACAGCTCATTCAAATTAGATGGGTGTGCTTATTAAAACGAGGCACTCAAAACAATTCCCGCTTTAATATCAGTTGCGCTTATTCGAGAAGTATAGGTTATGTGTGTGTGTGTGTGTGTGTGTGTGTGGGAGGGGTGGGGTGGAGGTGCATTCAAATGTAATCTGAGTATAAAATGAAAAGTATTGCGATTTGGTATTTCCGTCGAAGTTTCACAACCATCATTTTAAATGGGATAAATACACTTAAAATCGTTTATATGCAAGATGGACAGTACTCGTCATCTGTCTCTGCTTTCCTTCATTTTCTATGATTATATTAAGTAAAGTCGAAAATAAAATTATAAAAATAAAATTAAACAACATAATATTTTTTTAACATTTAAATACATTTTTTGGTGGATGGATCAACTATCATTACTTTCCAAATGCAATATACATGCATATATCCTTATTTATTTTTGTAAAAAATTGTAGATACCTACTATATTAATAAAATAGGCCCAATACCGATGGTTACAAAGTTGTGTGCGGATACGTCAGATACAGTAGGAGGATGGTAAAATAATCCTATAACTGTAATATGCAGCAGTAAATGTGTACGGCGAACATCCTTGTGTCGTCAAGTTTGGAATTTACAACAAACAGAAACAGACCAGACACGTCAATTATTACGGAATTAGTTTTATATTATGTCATATAATATAATAGATACAATAGTAGTAAAAAAACAACATGGATAATTAGGCCTATCCGTCATTCATGACGACGTTTATTAGTAAAACTGAGAGCACACGTTGAGAGATCCTGCACTAATGACCTAGCTCCCAAAGCTAGGAAAAACAACGCGAAACAAGAAATCTTAAACGTAACGGTGGCGGATCCAGGTTTTACGAGGCACCCTGCCAAAACCACGCGCCAAAAATGGACTTGAGCCGTACCTAACGGGGTTGCCAAAACCCGCCCCAAAAATGGACTTGAGCCGTACCTAACGTGGTTGCCGCCCCAAGAAGACCTCCGTTCCTAAGACTGCAGTCGTCATTAAAATGTCTCTTGACAGGGAGTTTATGGATGTTTAAGAGTGCAAATCAACTTAACTTTCTTGATTGACAACTTCAAACAGAAAACGTGTCCCCTTAGCTGGATACGTCCGTCGAATTTGGACGGCTGAATAATAGGTCGCGTATTGCCCCCCCCCCCCCACATTCTAATTATGCGACCACAGAATAACTATATTTTGTATCTAAGCATCTTTATTAATCGGCGTAGCTGCGATAAGTGACTAATTTGTTCTCTCTGTCAGAATACTGTACTTGTTCAGATCGAAGATAGATTATCGCACATGAATCAGTACATATTATAAATCAATGACTGTAAGCCGATGTATTACATGAATTAAGCATGGACTGACAATCACCTATGGTCAAGTCTTTATTAGTATGTTTAACATTCATCAATGATGAAGAATCACAATTAATTTTAAGATATTCGAAGCATGTGCGTTTAAAATATTTGCTATCAATGAAGAAGAATAATTTGAAGATGTTCGAAATAGATGACTGTAAATAGAACTAATACACAGTCGTTGACACTCGTTTTGATTGGCATGGAAAGTACTGTTAAAGCCTTTAAAATTATATCGTATTGTTGATGTAAGCTGTCTATTATTATCAGAAAATCTAAAAAAATTAATCTCAATTACCTTAATCCTGATAAAAAATTATTTTGAGTGTATGTTATTTTTAGGGCTATCATGATAGGATATCTTTATTGATAAAATATAAGAGATACAAAATCACTCAAAAATACAATAAAATATAGGTCTATTAAACTAATAATGACGTACATAAGAACAGACCTCTAAACACCCATTGATGTGTGTATTGTCACCATAAGTATACCTTTATTAATACATTTAAAAACAACAAATAATGACATTGAACATAATAATAGGTCTACATAAACACATCATTGATGTGTGTATCATATATCGTAAAGCATACGTCGTCATCCATTGCCAATTTCCTCTCTCTAAGAAATTAAGGCTATTCTGGTATTTAACCTTTAGATATTCAATGCAAATCCAAATTATGTCTGATATGTCTGACTAAAGATTCTATAACTTTACTTAATAATAGTTGAATTCAGTACAAAGATTGGCGAGAGGGAGTTGAAACAAGACTCCTTTCTCGGAGACAAAAGAGAAAAAAAATAGGCGCCACAGAAAATTTGATTTTAATTCGCAGTGCCGTAGCCAGCATGAGGCAGACTGAAATTTTTAAAATAAATCTGTTAAGGGGGTACTCAGACCTCCAACAGAGGGTTCCAGTCCCTGGAATCCTACGTGACTAACAGACTTCGCCTCGTCTGTTTTTCAACTCTGGCTACGGCCCTGATTCGAAATTTTGAAAAAAAAAAAAACAACGTGGTTTATTTCCAGAGTTATGCTTCTGGTGGGAATTGGGCAGTACTTAGGGGAAAACATTTACTGCACTCGTCGAAATAGTGTGTTTAACGTTTCATGAGAAATAATATGTGCTATTAACTAAGCACACCCCACCCTCCAGCCACCAGCCGAAACACCGGTTTAGCCAATTGACCTAAATACCTCACTGGGTAAAAAAAAATTTGAGTTTAATTTTGCTTTTACCCTTTTCTTTCTTTACTTAAACATGGAGGAAACAAATTTCATCCGTGCTTAAACTATGATTAATTATGATAAATGAGTGTACATTTATTTATAAAGAAAATAAACGTTCACTTGATTGGTTAATTAATTAACTAATTGAGTGAATGGTCGATGGTTAAGTCGATGGATCGGATCGCCAGACCCATTGATCGATCAGTAAATCGAGTTTATTAAGTTAGTTAAAATATTAGCAAGTATTAAATAGTAGATACATTGTTTCTTTTAGGTTATTATTATATTGGATTACGTAACTAATTACTCGTTGCCAACGAGAAAGGAGTAGATAAGAATTAAGTTGATCCAATACCAAACTGACAGACAGACATACCGACTAACAAGCCATGAGATAGGTGACAAATATCACTGAAAAAATGATTGCTAAATCAGATTTACAAAAAAAAAAAACATGAAATGAAATGAAAAAAATGAAACTTTTGATCCCTATAATTTTTTATTCTTTATTGCAAATATTTATATACAGTTGTAAATTGACCAATCAAAGCTCAGCTGACACGATTTTTTTACGTAAAATGAAATTTATCCTTCTGGTACACAAACAGATTGCAAGCCAAAAGAATGCATCAAAAAAGAATGAAATAAAACATGAATTCCTAATTGAATAATGCCGTCACTAAACCAACCAAATGAAAACAATTAATTTGTATTGGCAACGACACTATATAACCATGCCCCATGATATAATTTATGACATTATAATATACATATAGATTTATCGTATGAATAAACCGTTCTATATTATATTATCTGTATATTTTGTTTAAAATTACCATTTAAATAAAAGAGATGACGAAAGAAAAACAAGATTTAAAATGTATATATCGATGGTCCGTCCGATCACCCAAACCGATTAAGCCAAAGGAGATGATTTATCAAATATGAAATTGAGACTAAGAAAAGAGCCATGGTTGACGTCAACGAAGAAGGTGGAACAGATGGTTATGAACTGATGGAGAAGGAATATAATCACTTAAGAATAAAGAAAATTGATATGTAACAGAATGTCAAATTTTATTACAAATAATCGATATACTAAATGAATACCAAATAGTACTTAATTGAAGATGAATCAAAGAAACCTTGGAAAAGTAAATGTGATACAATATACGTGTCGGTCCTACGTGATTAAAACTGTCAAGTAAATAGTGTTACCAAGTTTTAAGTTGGGACGGATCCAGGGACCAGCAAAAGAAGCGGGGGAGGGGGTGCTTTTCCAAACCCGAGTGGGCGTGTTCGGTTTTGCTTTTGACAAGCTAAAAAAAAATAGCCCACTTGTCGGGTTTTGTGCCCACATTTATATCTATTGTTTATTTTATTTTCCTTAATTTTAGATATGACAACCGTAATATAAAGTGGGGGCGTAACTACGTTTTGGCAATAGAGGGTGAGAGGGGGGGGGGGAAGTGGTCGCCGGCTGATCCCCCGCCTAAATCCGCCCCTGTTAAGTAACCAAATAACCCGGCATTGCTAGGAAAATTTCAGAAGTAATTTTGAACTATCAGTGTGATAGGTAGGAATCAGTCGAACGTACGGCTGCGTTTCTGACTTCCAATTTTGCGGTCGGGAGTTCGAGGCTTACTCTGGTCGATTGTTTGTGCTCTTGGGTAAGACATTTTGCTCAGGTTGTCTCTCTTTACCCAGGAGTGTAAGTCGGTACCTGGGAAGAAAAATGCCATAATATTCGCTGATTACAGCTCTACATGGATTGTCTCCCATGTTATAGGTGCTTGATCCATGACTAAGGTTAATAATTTTGAAGCGCTTA
The DNA here is from genome assembly GCA_025631205.1 of Nesometra sesokonis. NCBI lineage: Eukaryota > Metazoa > Echinodermata > Crinoidea > Comatulida > Antedonidae > Nesometra > Nesometra sesokonis. Next base: position 20,604 of record JAOTQE010046780.1, read on the forward strand.
AAGATCTTAGAAATAAACACTATATAAATGTTACATATCGTTATTATAGTTTAATCAAATGTAATATTTTGTCATGACAAGATAAATGTAAAACATGTACAGGAATGGAGTAGTTGTAGATGTGTTTTCTTTAGAGGATTGCCACGCACAGAGTAAAGAAAAGTACACGCATTACAGGTTCAAATAATTAGAGTACAACAATGATCAATTACACGGCATTCCAATTAAACAAATAGAGATGTTAAATTGAGCAGGCAGAGCGGCTACAAGAATCAAAACACTGAAGACCTTAAATACACGGAATATGCAGACATGTTGCTTATCGTTATAATTTAGATATAAAAAAAGAAGAAGAAAAAGAACAATATGATACTGATGATGATGATGACGACGACGACGACGACGATGACGATGACGATGATGATGATGATGATGATCATGATGATCATGATGATGATGATGATGGTGATGATGATGATGGTGATGATGATGATGATGATGAGGATGAAGATGATGATGATGATGATGATGATGATGCTGATGATGATGATGATGATGATGATGATGATGATGATGATGATGATGATGATGATGATGATGATGATG
>JAOTQE010046891.1:0-21208 GCA_025631205.1 Nesometra sesokonis
GGGTTATTATATCGAAAGTTATTCCATAATCTAGGTCCATTTATATGTATGAATTGTTGGCTGCATGTTAATCTGGAGTAAGGTTGCTCCATTTCAAATGTCCTTCTAAGATTAACCCAGTGATCTGCTCAGCTTAGTTGGTGTTGGCTAAGTATTACATACTTTGCATATTTGCCTTATGAAGGACGTATGTGTCAGGAATTTTCTGTTCTCATTTGATGTTCAAGATTGTACGTAATCATACCAGGTGGAAGTCATTTAACCTGCGTGTGTGTCCTTTGTAGAATGTCCAAGTTTCCCAGCCACAGCAAGGTAAATTTTGAGTTTAGTTTCAACTACTAATCGTCCGACATTTCCATACTTCTGACGAGTTTTGAAGCACTGGCTTTGACTGTATCGGCAATTAATTTTTCATCTATTTTATCATGTTGTGATAGCGTGCTGCCATTATGTGAATTTGTCAAACAAATGCCGGTCTCACGCCAATTTTAGTTTCATTGCAAAAGTTACTGGTCAATCAAACTAAAATTGGCGTGACACTCATTTCAAGGCCAATATTCGTGCAGCTGTTTGAGAAGGCATGTATCTGTTTGTGTTCTATGATGTGGGGACAAGTTTGTGGACCAGCATCATCAGCAACCAGCATGCCAGGAACCCTGGGGAGGGGAGAGGGAGGGGGTAGAGAGGGAGAGAATGGGCAAGAGGGAGGAGGGGAGGAAGAGAGATAATTTTTAAGCAATATCAGTAAGTCAGTCTCGTACCATCTACGCAATATTAAAGCCATCCGTAGGTTTCTTAACTAATAAAGCAGCTGTCAAATCGTCCTTGCCTACATTTCGGCCGGACTATTGCAATATTATTTTGTACGGTCTTCCAAAAAAGTTCTCGGGAAGCTTTAACTTCTCTTCAATATGGCTGCACGTCTTGTTTCGGGAGTTTCCAGATTCTAGCATATTACACTTCGTCTTCGTCAATTGCTTATGTTACCTGAGCAAGGCAGTAGTATAAATTGTTGCTCTTTACATACAAAGCTCTGAATAATGAATCACCACCATATATTTCGGACATGATAAATCTGCGCTCTTCCACTTTCTCTAGAGCTCTTAGACCTACATCCAATTCAACCATTTTATCTGTACCCTCTCCTCGTACAAAGTCGTATGGTGGTAGAGCATTTTCTGTTGCTGCTCCAAAGTTTTGGAATGGCCTTCCTTCCACTGTACGCGAGTCTGTTTCTCTTGATATTTTCAAGAAACAGCTGAAAACACATCTTTTTAGTTAATTACAAGATAAAAAAATAAAATTTAACAAAAAATTAAAGAACAGTTAATACAACTTATTTATTTTCAGCGCTCGAGCGCATAGAGAGTAGTATTATGCGCTATAAAGGTTCCACATAATTTATTCTTATTTATTATTATTGTTATTGTCGTCGTCGTTATTATCATTAGTATCAATATTAGCATTATCACCATTATTATCATTATCATCATTATTATTATTATTATTATTATTATTATTATTGACATGATAAATTATGCTCGTCCACTAGCTCTAGAGCTTTTAGATCTACATCCAGTCCAACCATTTTATCCGTACCCTCTTCTGGTACAAGGCGTATGGTGATGGAGCATTTTCTGTTGCTTTTCCAAAGTTGTGGAATGGCCTGTCCACAAGTCTGTTTCCTGAAAACCAACCTGTTTAGTTTATTTTAAAATAATAACATTTTAAAAATTAGGAACAATTATTACAACACATTAATTTCAGCGCTCGAGTGCATAGAGACAGTAGTGTTCTGCGCGATAGAAGTTCCACATCATCATCATGGTCGTCGTCGTCAGCATCAGCAGCATCAGCATCATCAGTTGACTTAATTTGATCTGACAAAGATCTTAATTGTCGACATATGATGATGATGACGACGACGACGACAATGACGACGATCATGATGATGACGACGATCATGATAATGATGATGATAGCTCAAAAATATTAATCTAACTTACTTTTTCAACAGTCATGCTGTATGTGAACATTACAGTTATCAGTTCCTTCGAAGTCTTTATGCCCGTCACATCCTGTTGTTTCTCCGCAAGTGGTCCTATCCGGCAAAGCTCGAAGTAGAGACCAGTTTCGTCGCAATTGAAAATATTTTTAGGTTGGTATCCAGAGCATAGTTCGGCAATTTTAGATTTCCACTCTACCATTACTTCTTGATCAACGTCTCCTCTCTCACCACATACAGTCAAGTGCTTAATAGCTTCCATTTGCTTCCTATCGATGCTCTAATGTTCGTTATGTTCAGTTGCTCCGCAAATTATTCTGTTTTTGCTTTTAGCAACGGTCCACTGATTGGAATGTTCTTATCTCTGGCCATCCTGAACCAGACCAACATTATTTGATGGATGTTGGTGAAATTTGTTTTCACAACTCTAAATTTCAAGCCCTTGTTCTCACTCTTCTCTTCAATCTTCATTTGTCTTTTGCTTTGACGATGTCACATATCGTCATATTACAAAGTGCATCTCATATTTTAGTAGTTGCATTAAAAATCGATAACAAATAGAAAAAAATAAGACCAAGCCTAACTTATGTGTGTCTAAAAATAGTTTTTGATTTATATATACAAAAAAAAAAACAATTTATAAGATGTGATCACAATACAAATTACCAGTTCCACGAATGATATTTCCATAACTTATAATTAAATCACTCTACTTAAAATAAACATATTGACTTGATGCAAGATTTTGTAGTATCTTTACATTCAAAGAAATAGTGTGCATCGTTTTCTACAATATTGCATTGTTGACAAGAATTTTTAGCAATCAATTATCACAAGTCATTTTCTGGTAGGAACAATCTGGTGTCAAATTTTAAAATTTAACTGCATAAGCTTATTTTCTTTAATTTTCTTCACTTTCCATAACCAGGTTGATTTTTAATCAATTATGATATTAAAATAATTTTGCCATTTAATTTGACATTTTACAGGTTTTATATATTTGTTTTCAATAAAATAATTATAAACTTGTTTGCTATTTAAATTGCACCAATGACGCACGGGTTTTTCTTCAGTTGCCCTGTACAGCATTGAATGAAGAAATTAAAATTTTTCATTCTCTCGGAATGGCTTTTAATAAAACGTATTGTATTATGAAGTTACTCCTACAAATAAGTCTTGTATGTATTGCATCAGTGTTAAGAAATTGATCACAAATCACAATATCTTTTATCTTGTGAATGCTGGATCTTATCCAATTTCTGAACATCAATGAAAAACCGTTGATTCATATGGTTTCCCCATATCTGTTTTCCATAACTTCTTCATAGTTAAAGGGATGCTGGAACATACAGTATTAGCTATTCCATTTAACAGCTTCTTTTAAATGTTGGCATGTGTCTTATGGTTCGATCCTTAGGTTTAACATACGAACAATGTGCTAAAACATTTATGTGTCCTAATTTACTGAAATACATTTCAGGTAGGTATTTCCATTAGAAAATATCATCGTTACATAGGCGTTTAAACCAGGACAACTGCAACGATTTGACATGTGAAGCAAACTCTGGGGCTTTCAAACCCCCATTAACATAAATTGTTAATCATGGTTAGCCTTCTGACTTTGTCAGTTTTGTAATCCCATAAAAATAAAAAATACTATCAACTACCTCAATAATGCATTCTGGAAAATCAGTAATACTTGCAGTGTATATTAGCTTATAGAGGCCGCGTTTTTTTAAAATTGTAATTTTTCCAAAGAACGTTAAATTTCTCTTTCTCTAAGAACTTAATGTCCATTTCAAAGATTCAATTTTATTTGACCAGTTTTGAACACAACAAATGTTTTTATCGTGTCCAAATTAAATTCCAAGAATTTTAAACGCATACCACATAGCATTTGGTTTTTCCTTATTTAATTTCAAACCGCTTTTCTTGACACAATCTTATCTTTCACAAACAAAACGGTATCGTCGGCTAGTTGTGCAATTTTTAATTCAACAGTATCCTTAACATTTTGAAGTGTTATCCTTCAATTGACGTATCATTTCTAAAATTAGCAGACAATTTCTGTGACAAAGATAAACAAAAGGGCTGATAGAGGACACCATTGTCTTATGCCTCTGTGCATTTTCAAGCTCTTAGAAATCCAACCATTATTTACAAAATGCATTCAGTTTCACAATTTAAAACCTTCACCCATTTTACAAAGGATGGACCAAAATTAAAATAACTGAGGGTATTAAAAATGAAGTCTTTACTTAACCTATCAAATGCTTTGCTAAAGTTTAAGCTCATTAAAACGCCAGATAATTGGGTGTTGTTCATGTACCCAAACACATCCTAATGTTTCACCGCCAAATCTACCCTTAATATAGCCTTTCTGATCATTATTTACTATATTTAATTACACTTTGAAGTCTGTTAGATAAGATAAAAGCAGGTAATTTATAGTCAACATTTAACAGTTAATCATTGCCCATTTATCACTTGGTTGGATTAAGAAAATCCATGTTTTCACATTCTTCAAATATCGCATTAATCTTTCTGAAGAAGGTTGGTTCCTTCAGAAAATTAGAATTTAATTTCTACAGACCAGGACCACGATTTTCGTCTATTGTGTTAATCTTAATAGAGATAGCCTGGATACATTGAATCTGAAATAAGCCAATAATCTAATCTTTTAAAGACATTTGCAGCTTTCCTACGCCACGTGAATTGTAATTTATTTTTGTTTATAGATCTCCAACAATCAAGTAATTTTAATTTATTCATAAAATGTTTAACCGTAATGACCAAGTTATCGGTTTTCATTTTGCTGCCTCTTTGATAACATCGAGGGTCTTGCATATGTCTCCGCCAGCCACGACATAAGGCATAAGAATTATCGTATTTTGAACTACTAATACAACTACTTTGTCAAACATTAGAATAGGCAATAATCTTACAAGGCACAAGTTTTCCACTGCCTGTTCACCTAACCTATCACCATGTGCATTAACCGGGACTGGTTTATTATTTCTGTCAGGACCAAGGTACTTGAACTGAATAATTTATTTATTAAGATTTGGGTAAGATATCCAATGTTTCTGAGTGATGATATGTTGCAATATTAATGCCACGTCATAATTCACAACTCCCTCAAGACATGCTTGCAAACCAGTACATACATGAAAATATCTGAGCTCATTAAAAGACGAATCAAATTTAGTTGCTTGAACAATAGGCTGATCTCTACTTCTCATATCTTCTATGGCTTGACTGTAGCTCTCCATAGTTCGAACAACACCAATACTACAAGGATTATTTTTAAATAATCCTCCGCTGTAATTAGGTACCACCTGAACCATTGCTTAGTATTACTGAAATTTTCAACAAATCCTATACAATGGGAACTAAAGTTGTATCCTGCAATCAAACATACTGTCCCTTTTACAGGTTTAGCTCCTTAGAAATTCCAATTCCATTTAATTCTAGGTCCTTTCTTAAAACTGTATCTTGACCAAAATACTTAAAGTCATTCTCATTGCAAAGCATTACAAGGAGGATGTGATCTACATTTGACCTTAAATGAGCATTAAAATTTGCAAGTGTCATGTAAACTGCCATTATTTTATGTTCCTGTTTGCTAGATCCAAGGGGATTGCATAATTCGAATACATCTTAGTATAGAATGGTTTTTATACCATCTGGGTTTTCCTGAAAGGGAACATTGTTTTTAAATGTTGACCCATCAGTCATATCATACAATATATGCTCATCTTGCCTTTAACAACCACGAAAATGAAGGGATTTAGTAGTCTTATATTCATTGTTTGCAGCCGTGTTGTCGTATAAATTTTTAATGATTCTTTAATAGGTATGTACATGAATGAACGTTCTTTATTGTTTTAATTTCGTCCCAATTTAACTTCAATTGGAGCAATATAATTGGTTTTCTTTTTATACATTGATTTTCGCATATAATCTGACATTAGAGGACTGGTCCTTTAGTACACTCTGTTAACAGATCAGATGAACTAATCTCCTCCAATAACTCTTTGGCACGTTCCAAAAATCATTTATTAATTTTGATAGCAGTTTACGTAGGATTGACTGACCAAGTTCATGTATGCTCTGAAATTGTTCTATTATGTGGTGGTCAGTGGTTGTTTAGATAAAATAAACAGATGTTCTTTAAATACAAATCTTTCGTTTCATCATTATCTTGAATGTATTCAAATTCCATAGCTTCATCATCAGAATTAGCTTGATCATTATAAAATTGAGGATCTACAAGAAAATTATCATTACGGAAATCAACTACATCTACAGGAACCTTATCAGTTATGTCAGATTTATGCGTTCTTGTCAGAATATGATGACCTCTTTGAAAATGACAAATTACAATTGTTAAAAGGACATACAATATCATTACCACCAACAATGTGTTCTTCCAAGTGTTTAAAAAATCCATGCATCCAGCACATATTTCTCTATTTCTCTGGGGTAATAATTGTGAAGCGCTTAGAGGCCTTGGTAATAAGCGCTATATAAATGTCACATATTACATTATAAACGAATACAGTAATGGAATATCAACATCCCTGTATCGCTTGTTGATATTTACTAGAGCCCTTTGATCTCGATAAATCTGACTTAAAAGAGTGACCAGTATAGATAGATAGAGACAGAGATACAGACTGTTACATAGAAATCATGGTAAATTTTAATTTTGAGCTCTCATACGACGGTCATCGTCACTTATTTGTATTTACAATAAAACCTTACATTCGCCCTCTCAACGGTCAAAACGGCTCTAAAATGGATCCCTCGCACATCATTTCTAGCATATAACTACACATGGATTTGCTAATAGGCTTTACTGTTTTTACTGATATTTTGTTGGGAAATAACAATTATAATGATAAAAATGTTTCTATATACCTGTTTATCTTGATTTCCGCATGTTGGTGTCACAGAAAAACAGTGTAATTTAATTAAATTTTGCCAGGGCTGATCCAATGACTTTTTCAATCGTTATCAAATATTAGCCTGTTATTAAACATTTTTAAATAGTACTATTTTAGTATGTTTTACATCATATTTTAGTTGAAAAATGAGATAAACCCGAACAGTAAAATGGTCCGATCATAAAAGGGCGACCAAAACGATCTGTTTTCTTCACTGCCCTATTTTTTAACGAATGGCAGACAAGTCGCCCCCTCGGAAACTCGATACTTACAATTCGCCCCTTGCCAACTCCCCTCCTAGAAAACTCACCTCCACTGACTGGTCTTTAGTAACTTGTACCCATGTAAACTCGTCACAAGACAACGCGTCTCTAGGTCATCTCGTTCCCAACCGACACGTCTGCAGTCAACTAATCCCCAAGTCAATTGCCTAAAATGATTATTTACAAACTAATTACCGGTATTTCGTTCATTCAGACAAATGTAAAAGTTCGTAAAGTTAGCATAGCGCCACCGTGTGGTAAATTTCAAAGGCTTACACGAGGTCTATGAGGCCTACTACCGGCCGGCGTCTGGATTCCGGGTATAGCCACGGTGTACAGTAGCATTTAACCGGATAACGTTGTAACCCACCATAAAAACCAAATAGCCCCATCTAGGTATCCTTGTTCAACGGAAACAAGGAGGCTTCGGAAGAAAATTATTTTCCATAACCTTCGAAACATTGACATAGAAAGTGTCCGGCCTATATTGTCTGATATATTTAGTTATTTTCCTGCTGAGTGTGGTGATGTTGATGTAAATTCAGCGGTATCCTTCTACAACCACTCTCATCGTTAACTTCAAGTTTAGATGGCCCCTGAGAAATCAAAGATTATCACAATAGGCCTAAGGCCTAAATCTCAGTGGTTTGACGATGATTGTAGGAAATCCAAAAGCAAATGCCGAATTCTTGAACGCAGATGGCTTAAAACTCAAACATCTAAAAATCTGCAGGCATTCAAGAAGCAAATGCACATTATATCATAAATAACATCTTATATGCAGGCTAAGATCTGTGGATCAGACCAACGAAAACTATATTTACTACTTCGAAAAGGTAATGTTGGCTCAAATCCACCAGCTGCTTCAGATCACCAACTAGCAGACAATTTCAACATTTTTTTTTTCATGACAAAGTGGGCAAACTCGGCAAATCATTTATTGAGCCACCAGCCTTACATACTGTGCCTGAAGATGCATTTTGGCAATCTCGACTTAGTAATTTCACTAAAATGAGTGAGGACCTTGTTAGCAAAATAAACATGCCATCCAAAATTTCAGCTCTAGACCCTTTTTCAACCAATTTGATTAAAGACATTGCTCCCAGAATTAATTCCAATAATGACATTCATTATTAATTTATCATTATCTTCTGCAACTTTTCCAGATGAACTTAAGTTAGGTGTAGTTAGACCCATTTTAAAGAAGCCTTCATTAGATTCCACACTCATGGCTAAATTCCGCCCCGTTTCTAATATCGCTTTCTTGTCGAAACTAATTGAGAAATGTGTTGTTTTAGATCCCCTTCAGTCAGCATACAGTATTATAGTACAGAAACTGATATTCTTAAAATACACAATGATATTATGTTGGCTCTTGACAAGGGTAATTGTGTGTTTTCTGTGTTTTTGAATCTATCGGCTGCATTTTATACCATCGATCATTATGTTCTTGTTAAGAGGCTTTCGTCAATCGACATACATGGAATGGCCCTATCATGGTTCGAAACACACTTGTTTACAAGAAGATGACAGGTGATGATCGGAAATACATTTTCCACCTCGATCGACCTGAAATGCCGTGTACCTCAGGGTTCATTACTGGGTCCAGTATTGTTTTTAGTCTACATCTCGCCCCTGAGTAGTATCATAAGACGGCATTGTGTGAATTACCAATCATATGCAGATAAAACGCAGGTATACATCAGTTTCAATCCAGGAAAGTTTAGTGAGGCGAAGTCTGTTATTGAATCGTGTGTTAATGATGTGCAAAAATGGTTGGCCGAGAACATGCTCTGTTTTAATCCAAATAATACTGAATTATTGTTCATTCCTTCATTTTTTTTTTCGATTCTCTGTGATCCCTATTTTGATTTGTAATTATTAATTAAATTAGTTTTTTTTATTATTCTTCACAGGGCTTTAAAACGTTCTCTTGTTTGTATTAAGCGCTATATAAATAAAAGTACATTACAAATACATGACATTACAAATACATTGGCTGTGAGCCAATTGCCTTGAAATAAGTCTAAGCCGTGTCAGTTGGTGCCAAAAATACCTATTTACACTTGTAAGGGAAGACGCGTAGTTAGGTTAAAAATTGATGTTAACGTTTGTCTTAAGAATGCGTTTTTGTTATAAACGTAACAGCATTGAGTGTGTAATTTTCTTTTAAATACCGAAGGGATCAAACAATACAAGAATTTATAAATGGGATATCGGACTGTAAAAAGTAAAATATACCTGCTTCAGAAATAAACTCTGTGCAAAATACTCCCTGATACAACATTGATATCGATTGACCGATCAAGCTCGTATGATTTTAAGGACAATTTTGCAGTACGGATTTCTATATTTTGGCGGAAGTTCACATTAAAATCATAATTTTACCTTTTTACCACATTTATTTAAATTAAAATATTACTGTAAATATACATTGGCCTACATAGACACACATAAACATCATTGATTTAAACAATATTGATAAGCTATCATCATAACTATTTACGCGATATATCTGGCTTATGCATGTTATTTTGGTCCTTTACGCTTTTTTCAAATGTTCTATATATATATCTATATTTCTATAATCAGAACTTCATGACATAAATGTATTACACATATTGTCTACTTTACATTTAAACATGTTTATCTTCATTTCTTTTGTATGGTATGCGTGTGTGTCACAATGCAAGCCACCATTTTATTGGTAAGCATATATTTTACCAATTAGTAACCTGTTGAAAATGCATGTTCAACAAGCAGAGGTTCCAGTTTGTGCATGTCAATCGGTGACCACTTTTTTTGCTTTTTCATTATTTATTAAAAATTTAAATTTAAGCTCTTCCTGGAACATTTTCCAGAGACATTCTTTTCCAAAACCCAGTCTATACCTGGCTATGCTTTTGTAGATGCAAAAAGTTAAGATAGATATAAATTCATTTTTGTTTTTTTTTTCATATCCAGCTACACAACTTCTTTCCAGTTAACATTGTCAGATGATTTTAAAAAAACATTATTTAAGCATATAAGTCAGTTTTGACCAGCATTGTTTTACATTAGTGCATTTATACAACATTACACCGAGGGCATAGGTATGTACTATATATTTTCCATAATTTAATCTGCATTCTGCATTACGTAGGTAATATTCTGTGTAATAATTTAAAATTAAAATGGGCAATTGTTTTCATGTGCAACATTGAAGAAACCTTGTTTTTCCAACATAATTCCTAGTCAATTGAACCTCCCATTTAATCTGAGCTCTAGGTTGGACTTAAAATTAATAAAATAACGATAATAATCTTAAACACTTTGTTTTCTCAGAATGTCATTATAATTTGTTGTACATATATCATTTTCATGTAATGTACAGTTTAGTTATTTTATTAACTGCTTCTAATGTATAGGAATACCATTACAAAGTGCTAAATATTCTATTACTACATTATTTTTGTTTTACATAGATTTCCTTTAACTTCATTAACACTAAGAAATCGTGATTCAACAATAATGTTGTTTATTGTCCTAAAGTCTGACTTTACCCATGTATTAAAATACTGTATAGAGACTTATTATTTAAAATTATACGCTTATTTTTCCAAAGCCTCTGTCTTTTAACTTCACATATACATTGTGCATCAACATAGTGCATGTTATTGTATTCTACACAGATATTAAGCATATTTGTATAGACTGTTGGCATTACGTTTAATAGGGCATGGTGTTTTAAAATATTTTTTGTCATACAGAGGGTAAAATCAACATGATACATATAAAACATGGTATACACGTCCATTTACCTGGATCAGGACTAAGTAGACGTTTCACCTAGCTTAACTTAAGTGAGTATAACATTGAGTTAATATCAATCATTTTCAGACCACCATTTCTATTTTATTGTATAATTGTATTTCCTTTTATTTTTTTCTTTTTTACCTTTCCATAAAAAATTATACAGAATCTTGTTAACCACATGAATAATGAATTTAGGCATTTCTAAAACACTAGCGTTATAAATTAGTTTTAATAAAGCCAGTGTCTTTATAATAACAATTTTTCCAAAGAATGACAAATTCCTTCTTTTCCACAATGTTAAAATATTTTCCAAGCGAAACATTTATTCTTTCCAATTTGTTTTCAAAACAGGTTTTCTTATCATCCAACATAAACTCTAAAAACATTTTAATGGCTCTTAAACAAAGTTAATTTTACATACAACCCCACTTCTGTTTTTATTACATCCTATCCACATTCCTTTGGTTTTGGATTTGTTTAACCTTAGACCAGATACTTTACAAAACTTTTCGATTTCTTCTAAAAAGTTTGCTATACTGGTTTCATTGTTTGCAAATATTACAGTATCATCAGCAAGTTGTGATATTTTGGCCGATTTTTCTCCCCCATTCAGTGTTGGCAGGGAAATTCCTTCACAACGCGAGTTTTCCCTTATATTGGTAGCCATTAATTCAACAACCAACACAAATAACAAGGCTGAGAGGGGAATCCTTGTCGGATTCCTGAATTCATTACAAAACTCTCTGATAACCAGCCACTATTTATCATGAAACTTTCTGTATCTTTATACATTATTTCAACCCAATGTATGAATTTTTCACCAAAACTAATTTTGTTAAAAACTTCTAACATAAATTTCCTATAGAGTCGAATGCTTTCGCAAAATCGACAAACGCTAAAGCACCTTCTATATTATTTGTATTGGTGTATTCGAGTAAATCTTCTATCTACCATGGCATTGGTTTCTTTCTTCTAAATCCAAACTATTGCTGAATGATGGTCGGTTGGATAGAACGGTTGCGTTGTAACCTACAATGAAGTTTACGTCTGGCTCAAATCACTCAAGTCTATACACATATGTACAAGTCTGAGACCCTTCGTTGTTTTCTTACTCAATTCTGTGGTCGAGCAGTAAGTGGTTCAGTACTTTATGTGTGAGCTACTTTGATAGTGTTTTATCTGCTGAAAACTTTTTAGAGAAATCTCATGTCTAAAATTGTATTATGTTTATATACAACAGGCTTAAAACGGAATTCTTATGTCTACTCTTGCGCTCAAAGGCGGTTAATTTTTAGCTTAAATTTTCATTTTATTATTTTTTTTAAACATTCAAAACCTTAAACAATGTTTAACGTATGAAGAATAATCTAAAAAACATTGTTATTTGACTATTGTAATTTGGCCGCGGTGGAGTCAACCGATAAAAAATGTGGTAAATAGAAAAGAAAGGTAAATTTAACAGTTTTAAACATACAAAAACAAATTAAAAATTAACCCCTCCCCCAACACCCACCAAACCTTGTGAGTGCGAAGTGAAATAATAGTGAGGTTTCGCAGCTTTACGAAATACGAATACGAAAACGGATACGTCATAAATTCTTGTAACATTTGAATAGAACACCTTGAATATCTGTAAAGGTTGGTCAGTATTTTACGACGATCATCAACAATTCTTAGGTAGAAAATTTGATATATTTTTCAACACATTTAGGAACTTTCAAAAATTGTGTGACGTATTCGTTTTTGTTTTCGTATTTCGTAAGTTTGCGAAACCACGCTATTGGCATTACTAGCTCTGGACATGATATTCATTTTATACAGGAACATGATTCGAAGTTTCATAACGATGATAAAAATATCATAATAAAATGTTATTTTCCAAAAGGGTCCATCCACAACTAATATTCTACTATCAATCACGAACACTTAACAACTACAAAACCTACCCACACTATTACATAAAAACAGCATATCTAGGTCTTTAGTAGTACATTTGTTACCGAGAAATTTATAAGGATACTTAAAAAAATAAGGATACTTTAAAAATAAAGAAGCATAAGTCTGTTTACATACGTTGCGGTATCCATTTTATTCATATTGTGTAAAGACTGGCAGATCATTGACCAAGTGATATGCCAACTAACGAACTACATCGTCTTGAACCAACACTCAGCTTTTAAATGCCGTGTCAATAACTACTTCTACAATAATTGGCTGTGAAATATTCATCTCGCCAAAAGGCGTATTTCAAAGTTTTGGCTCCGTTGGAATATCCTTTTTTTGTATGGATTGTTTGAGGGTTTACTGCTATTTATACTAGTCTGTGCTGGATTGAACTTGCATTGGCAATGCCAAAGGTTGGTGGCGAATATCTGTATCTTAAAACTATTTACGGAAACTTTGTAAGATTTGTGTTCCAGTGGCTTTCGCTTTGTGTGATGTATCCAGCAGGCGTGGCAGTTAGCACATTTGCAGAATATGTTTTGGCGTCGTTTTTTTTAAATTGTGGTGTACCACCAATTTGCCTCAACTTAATATCCCTTCTTATTGTTAGTAAGTAGACATGTGTCATTATGTTTGTTTTATTTAATTTACCAGGCTTCTTGATTACACAGCAGGGGCGGATCCAGCAGAACTCGAAAGAGGGGACCACGATGTCAATTTCGACAAAGACAAGTGTGAGATTTTAACAGTAAACTGAAAGGCAATAGACGTGGGTCCAAAACTTTTGCTCTCTGGTGAAATTTTAGAGGTCCAAAGTGTGAAAAAATATAATTTTGCCGCGTCAAATGGGGTGGGGGGGTCCGTTGGGTTCTCTTGAATCTGCGCCTTATATTGCATTTGTCAGTACAATTTCTAATTTCTAATTGATACTTTTGATTTAATGACGTATTGATTTAATTATTTATTGGTGTGTGTGTGTGTGTTGTATTTTTTTCTGCTAATTTTTCAAGGCATACATAGTACACGAATGTTTTAATCTTTTTGGAATTGCACCTTCTTTTATACTGATTTCAACAACAATCAACCTCATTGTTTTACTTTATAACTTTCTATCATGAGAAAAATAAATATAACAAATGAATGAAAATGGATGCCGCTTTATAGTATATTTGTCCATTTAATATTATAAATATTCGATACAAAAACAATTTGTGTTCGTAGAACTGTTTGATTCACATTTTTTTGTATGGGGTTAGAAATAAAGAACGTCGCGACGTATATGTTTGTATGACGACCGATCAAGATCAGTGGATTTTCCCCAAGTTTAAATTATGTACAACTTTAAACATAATTATACCAAGCTGATATAAATTGTTATCATCTGCTTTAAGTGAACTTTGTTCACGGAAGGTTTTCGAAACATTGTCTGTGTACGATTTCCATGTAATTGCACGAATTGCTTTGTTTTGAAGTATGGTGATGTCAGTAATATATGTTGGATAAGTATTACACCATATTACATTAACATAGTTCAAACATTGGTTCAACTAATGATTTGTATATTTTATTAAAACCTCTATGGATAAAAACTGCCTAATTTTGTACAGAAGACCAAGATATTTAGATATTTTAGGTTTTATTTTCAATATGATTTTAAAAGAAATATTTTCATCAATATGGATTCCCAAGAATTGGGTAGAGTTAACTCTATCAATGGATTTATCATTTATTATAATATTGATATTTTCACAATTAAATTGTTGTGGTTACTTTTAAAAATAATAAAGTTAGTTTTATCAGTGTTTATTGTTAATCTATTGCACAGGAACCAGTTGTTGATTTTTATTAACTCATTGTTGGCTTAATTTATTATGTAATCTGAATGGGAATAAATTAGATTTGTGTCATCTGCAAATAATACAAAATTAAAGATTTCAGAACAATCTGGAATATCATTCCTGTGCAATAGATTAACATTCCTGATGATGACATAATTTGTCGAAAATATGTCGAAATATTGAATCTTTTCACGTTGGCGTGTATCTCATTGCTTGGAGCATGCATTATACTTTCTTAATCTGGAATATCATTTATAAATAATAATACAAAGAGGGGACCAAGTATAGACCCTTGAGGCACTCCATATTTAATCGTTGTAACATCTCATTTGCAATTATTTAATAAAGTAAACTGTTTTCTTCCGTGAAGATAGCTTACAAACCACTTATAAGCCGTACCACTGATGCCGTAATGATAAAGCTTAGAAAATAAAATTGAACGATCAATAGAGTCAAAAGCTTTTGACAGGTCAAGAAATATTCCAATAGAGAACTCGCCTTTATCAGTTGCGACATTATTTTTTTAACCATATAAATGACAGCCATATATGTAGAGCTATTATTTTTTCAATCCATATTGAGAATTATTAATGATCTTGAATTTCATTAGATAGTCATATAATCGATTGCATATAATCTTTTCAAAGATATTTGAAATGGATGTTAAAATAGATATGGGCCGATAATTACCGCAGACATTTTTGTCACTTTTTTTAAAAAATCGGGACGACCCTAGCATAAGAAAAATAAAATTAGTACATTTTATTGACGACATTAGTTTATTAATGCCTACCATTGTAGAAGTTCAGCATACTGGTTCCGAACGATCTATTACACTCTTTGTGACGCCATGAGGTTGACGCTTGATAATCATGCCCCAATCCGTAGAAAAGTGTGATAGATCGTTTCGGAACCAGTTTGCTGAACTTCTTCAATGGTAGGCAATAATAAACTAAGGTCGCTACTCGTTGACAACGTCGTATAGCAAAACAGCGTTTTAGGAAGTCCAGAGTAGTATCCCACGGGGACATTTTCGCAAAAGAAGTGATTATGGTCATCAACTGCAAAGAGGGCATATTTTTCAAACAGAATCGCTTCTGCTAACGCGTACCAACGTGAATTGTTTTAAGTTCTTCACGGCCTCACTTCGATTAATTCCAAATCCATAATTTTTCCAGAGAAGATGACTGATCAGGAATTAAATAGAAGACAATTACGCTGTAATAATAAGATTGTAGCCATTAGGGCTGATCTTGATGGTTTGTGTGTGGGATTCGTGTAATCCAATATTAAAACCTTGGAAGATTTGATGAATTTAAATCGACATCAATTGATGAAGCTAGTGAGCTAATTTCGACAAAACAATTGAAGACCTGTTTTCTTGATCCTCTGCCTGCATCGCTGCTTAAAACATGTTTATCGATTATGCTTCCATATCTTGAAAAAAAGTAATAATAATATTGTTGCTTCAGGTAATTTTCCAACATGTCTTAAACAGGCTTTAGTTATTCCTTAGTTTAAAAAGGCGTGTCTTGGTATTAATGTTTTCAAAAATTACCGTCCAGTCTCTATGTTACCTCACCTGGATGATCCTGAAGATGTATCTTCAGCCATTACTTTATTTGAAAAAATGTCTGAATATGGCCTGTTATGATGAAGCTAAAAATTTTTTTTTTTAAACGGACTTTATAATTTTTTTTAACGTAATTCAAGAAGTCGATCTAAGCCTATTAATAATGTCAAGATTAAATTTTACGGTTCCATCCTTAGTTAATCTGACAGTGTTCGAAATCTTTGGGTTATATGCAATAAACACCTAAATTTTTCTCAACATGTGTCATCTATTTGCAAGTCTGGTTGCTTTCACTTGCGTAGAATCCGTTCGACTAGGCCCCTTTTAACAGTCTCTGCTGCTGCCACTTTAGTGCATGCGTTGATCTCATCCAAAATTGACTTTTGTAATTCTTTACTCGCTGGTTTACAACTTTTGCCCGTGTTGTTCCTATTACTGGAAACATTGTCATATTACATCCATTCTCATGAATCTTCATTGGCTCCTCGTTGTCCACAGATTTAAGTTCAAAATTCTTCTATTTACTTTTAGTATTATCCATGGTTTTGCCCCTGATTATCTTTCCTCCATTGTCAGTCTTCATACCCGTCCAACTCGCTTCGTAAATTCTAATAAGTTAATTGTTCCATAAGTCTTTCATGTCTGTACCGGAGAGCTTGCATTCTTGTTTACAGCGCCAACGCATTGGAATTATTTTCTTCCAACATCCGTATTATTAAGTACCAACTTTTCCTTTCTGAGCTTAAAACATTTCTTTTTAATTAGCTTGCAACTTGTCATTTACAACATCTCTTTGCGCTGGTGGCATATTTCCTTAACTTTAACAGGCGCAGTATAAGTGTTACCGAATTATTATTATTATTATTAGTAGTATTATTATTATAATTATTATCATTATCATTATCATTATCATTATCAGTATCATTATAGGCCTGCCGTTATTTATTTTTATGGCAGATGTTATATGACGGCCGCCATTTTAACAGTCGTAGTTCATTTAATATCTGGTGGCCGCCATATAATTGTAATGCGGCCGCTATATAATTAATGATGAACGCAACTTATTTACTATCTGGCAGCCGCCATTTAATCAGGCCTACAGATCATTTATCATACGGCGGCTGCCATATATTGGTTATATATGGCGGCCGCCATTTTTTGTACGGCCATGAGATAGTAAATTAATTGCGGCTGCCACAGGCGTTTCCACTTATTTACTATCTGATGGTCGCTATGTAATCGTATAGCGGCTAATATATTGTTGCCGCCACATAGTAAATAAGTGGCGGTCGCAATCTAATTTTATGACGGCTACCATTTAATTGTATTGCGGCCACCACATATTATATAGAGGCAGCCACTGAGCACAGTTCTTTAATGTTATTCACTCTTGGAACTAACGTACCGGTGGCGTACATTAATTATGTCATTGGCTCTCTACATAATTGCGTTTATTTTAACACGTTGAGTATGCATCTATAAATTCACGTAAGGGATATTTTTAGTAAATCGCGCGTAACTTTTAGATTCTTTACTCCATGGTGTTTCATGTTAAGACATACTTCGGTACTTTTTTTTACCACCTAATGAACACCAGTCAACTAGCGGGACTAATTTGTACCACCTAATGAAAACCAGTCAACTAATCAACTTTACTTAAACAAATAGTTATTGAAAATTTTAGGCTAAAATATTTGCCCCGAATAGGGGTGTTTACAGATGCTTTATACAGGATTTTCCGGGTTTTCATGCAGAAACATACCCGCACAGAATAATACAATATCGTCATCATTCTCTGTCTACAATTATTATTTGTAATTGCTAAAATTTGGTCAGCGTGTTCACAAGAATATCGTATGTCTAAATTATGAAAAAAACTGTTATAAAAATGCGTAGAATACGCCTATTCAATATTATTGATGGAATATTTAACTTTATCATCATGGCGCCCTCTGGACCGACTTACATTAAACGCGTAACAGGAACCTTTTACCTTCAAGTCGCCCTCATATCCACATTGGCTAGCATCACTTTTCCTGAACTTTATTGATTAAAAAAAAGTATTTGATTTTGTGCACCGTGGCAGTGTTTGAAAAATAATGATTGATAATAATTAATATTGTGACGTTTGTATGATAATTTCAAGTGTGCAGTGATAAATCAGGAGAAATATTAGAATGTCTTTAATTTCAATTCAATTTCAATTTCATCAAAACATAAGTAAAACATGGTTGTAACATATACATGTTTTTCAAAGTAGATGGCTGGATAATGAGGACAATGCAGAATGGCAAAATGCGAATAAGATGGAAGTTTACATCAAAGTTAGATGACTTGGATTTCGCAGATGAGGCCCTGATAGAATCTACAAACAAAATATTCAACAAAAACCTGATACCTACATATGAATTCAAATAAAACAAAAAGAATGAGAATGTACGAAATGCGAACAAAATTTACATAGATGGCAAAATTATTGAGGATGTTGACAAATTTGTGTACCTGGTTGCAATCATAACAAACACAGGAGGAGGAATTGGAGACATGAAAACAGGCTTTCATAGTGGAGAAATGTATTTAGGCAACTTACTAAAATATGGAACAGTAACAAAATCAAAAGAACAGCAAAACTCCAACTCTATAAATCCTTGGTGTTGTCAGCACACTTATACGGATCGGAAACATGGAAGATGACAAAAGGCGACGGACGAAAACTCAATATCTTCCATACAGAGTGTTTAAGGCAGGTGATGAAAATTAAGTGACAGGATCATGCAGTGACGAAGAACTAATAAGATACTGAAATGGAGAAACTGAGCACAACAATAATGAAAGGTAGATGGAAGGTCATTTGACATACCTTAAGGAAGTAACCGACAAACATCTGTAACACTGCATTTAAATGGACATAGAAGGAAAAAGAAAACGAGACAGACCCAAAACAACTTGGACGCAAGCTGTAGAAAAGTAAATGAGACATGCTGCATGGAGGTCATGGACAGAAGTCAGCTGCAGCTGCAGACAGGTCGCCTGGAGACGTTCGGTTGAAGCCCTATGTGCCACTAGGCATCTGGAGGACAGGTAACAGGTAATACATCTGGATTGTTACAGTGAATTCACACTTTTCTCAAAAAATATCGCGACCTATCAATCAGTTTTTTTGGCCTATATATGTCTGGGACCCTTCCTTAAAACGGTACTTTATCTACACCCCATACCGGATCGTTCCTAAAATTCTGTCAATTACACCTGTGCCTATTAGAAGCACTGTTTTTTCCAAGATTCGCTCAGATTTATTTGTTATTTCTCTAGATATTAAGCTTTGAGACGTTGTCTTAGCTCTTAAGGAGCTTTACAATAATAACATAAAACTAATATTTTTGTGACTAGGTTTCGGGGTAAGAAGTTAGATTTAAGACAAAAACATAACTATCCTACGGCTCTTCAGACACAAGATGGTAATCAAGCGACAGGGACGGATCCAAAAGTGCTGAATAAACGGGGGGAGGGCGATGCCAAATAGAGGGCCCCAACACACACCACTTAGATCCGCGCCTGAAACGATATGGGAAAACGTCCAAGGATAAGTTTCGAGTAGTACTGTAACGCTGGTGGCGCAACTCGAATGGATTATAATAACAACACTTGCAAGAAATACATTCCAAGTAGTGACACCTGGGTAGATATATGTTTATAGAACATGCAAATGACGTTAACATCAACAATTAATTCGAGAATAACAATCAGACTATTTTATTGACATAACTAAGTTACATTGAATGCAAACGGGTCACCATAACTAAATACACTAAGTTCATCATATGAAGTGAAAGTACATTGGCATTATTATAATAAACTAAAGCCAGACAACAAGCATACGGCAATCTTGTTAATTGTGATTAATACTACGGCTCTTCAAACACGAGAAGGCATGGAGAATGAGGACCGACATCGAATTGACCCACAACTCAGCCTTTTAAATGCCGTATCAATAACTACTGGTACAATAATTGGCTCTGGAATATTCATATCGCCTAAAGGAGTATTTCAAAATGTTGGCTCCGTTGGACTGTCCTTCTTTGTATGGATTGTTTGTGGAATTACAGCTCTGTTTACCAGTTTGTGCTGGGTCGAACTTTCATTGGCGATGCCAAAGTTTGGTGGCGAGTATCTGTATCTGAAAAACATTTACGGCAACTTTGCAGGATTCGTGTTTCAATGGCTTTCACTTTGTGTCATGTATCCAGCAGGCGTTGCCATAAGCACACTTACTTTTGCTGAATATGTTTTGACGCCGTTTTTTCAAAACTGTGATGTACCATCGATCTGCCTCAACTTAGTATCCCTTCTTATACTTAGTAAGTATTTTTTTTATAGATTATTGTGACTTTATTCCAATACCTCTACGTTACGAAGCATGACACTTTCGAAATATTGATTGCGTTGAAGTTTATAACAGATCTGAAATTTGGCGGAAAGTCCTTGCAACCATGAAAACAACTACATATAATGAAGAAAGCTTAATGATGAGGACGATGATGATGATGATGACGACGGTGATGGTGATTCTGATGGTGGTGACGGTGATGATAATAATAATAATAATTATTGTAAAATGGTAATTATCAAAGATTTCGAGACTGGTCATTTGCCAAAAATAGATTTTACACTTTAGTAGAGGCTATTTATGGTTTGACCTTAAAAAATTCTAATAAAAGAAATTTTTGCATTTTCTTGTAGACATATATGTGGATATTTACCAAGATTTTTTTCCAGCCTTCTAGATGCTGCGTTTGCCAAATATCTAGGGTCAAAGGTCAATGACCTTGGAAGGCATAATG
>JAOTQE010047002.1:0-21208 GCA_025631205.1 Nesometra sesokonis
TTTTTTTAGATATTTATAATTTTTACACATGATCTGTGGGATTTCATGAAAAAAATCGTTCCACAGCTTTGGTCCACTTATGTGTACAAAGTGCTGGCTACAGGTTAGTCTTGAAAAGGGTACATTCATTGATATTTTTGTTCATTTAATAACCAGCGTGAAATTTTACTGTTATGTTTGTATATAATGTAGAAGTAACAACAATATTGTTACATTATATACAAATATTGTTGTAATGTTTGTATTTAAATGTAACAAGAAATATTTTTTTTAGAAAAAACTTTTTTTTAGTAATTTAAATGTGTTTCATCTGTACATTAAATTATGAGCACCAGGTCAAAAATTTACCCAAAATCTATAATTGGATCATAACAGGGTACATTTGGGCCAAACAGGGTAAATGAACATGAAAAATGGGAAAAATAACTTTTTAGTGCTCAACAATTAAGGCAAACATGGTTTTTTGCTGGTCAAAACCAGATTAGATACTTAGTCCCTGGCAACTATATTGTCTCATGTATTGGGTTCCCAAAACGTTGGCAGCGATACTAGTGACAAAACTTGGTTGCATGTAATTGTGACATTTAAAAAAAATATAATCCTACTTGAATTGATGTATACCATCGGTAACATATTAGTACAAGTTTTTTTAGGAAACACAATGATACCTGTTCTGCATGATTCAACTGTTGATGGTGAATTGGATTGATATAAACAGCTGGGGGTCTGACCCCAGACGAACTCCAGGGAGTTTAAAGGAAATACAACCAGCATTTAGGGCTGGGGTTAAATCAGATACCTCCCTGTTTTATTTACGCAGTTTAATTTAATTGTTTTGTTGCTGTATTATATTACAGTGTTTTGCAAACTAGGCTGAATGTCCCAACATGTAAGTTGGACATGAGAAGGAAAGAAATGTTTTTTAAGTATTAAATTTATTGCAAGCGAAATGATTACACATAGTAGTTTTATTATTCTAATGCATCCATTTTTTTCCTCATCATTGTCATCATCATCATCATCGATTCAGTCATCATGATTTTTCATATAAGTCAGTGCCACTGTACTTTTCATTCCCGAATCTTGTTTTAAGATGTCTATGTATGCTTTTGTGGGGTGGTACAGGTGCGCGCGGATCCAAGGGGGGGGGGGGCACAACGATCTTGCCCCCCCCCCACACTTTTGAAACCAAAAATATACTTTTTGCACAATTTTGGGGCGCTAAAACTGCACAAGAGAGCATCTGTAGAGAAAAATTTTCCCGGGGCCTAAGCGGGCCTATTGTTATCATTTTCTTGTTAAAACCTCATATCCTGGTTTCTCCAACTTGGCATCGGGCCCCCTCTTTCTAGCTCCGCTGGATCTGCCCCTGTGGTATTTCAACTCTACCCATAGGTTACCATAGTATGAGATGATGGCTCCTGTTGTCTCTGGCAGTACTCATCTAACTTCATTCTTCTCACTGCAGTTTTTGTAGCTCACCCTTGGTAGCTTCCCATACAGTTTGATTGTTGTTTATATGCTCATTCTGGTTAATGGTTTAGCACCACAATGCTTGGTATAGTGTGCATCTGTACACATATGCAACATATAGCTGTTCTCTAAAACCTATTTAATGAAGGGTTTATAAAAATGTCATTATTTATTTTTACTTATTTATTATTTCAGGATGGAATGAGTTATTAATTGCTGCCTTCTCACATCGTTCCATTGCCGTCACAAATGGAATCCTGTTAGCTACAGGCCTACATGTACACCGAAACAGCGCCCACACGGCTGGCGTTGGCACAATATTTGACCGTGTACTCACAGAACTTGTTGCCAAAATGAGGGAGATGAGGATGGATAAGACAGAACTTGGCTGTCTTAGGGCAATAGTTTTGTTTAATCCAGGTAGGTATTCACCATAGATTTATTATTTACAGCTAGATGGTGAACTTCCACACAATACATGGCCCCAAAGTGCAGTTCCATGTAAGCGTGCACCTACTATTCAGGAATCCAACCAATCAAATTTTGTTACGTTCTAATACTGTTGCTATGTCGAAGTTGCGCCCCCAATCTTTCATAGAAATTCAAGTTTATCAATAAATGAAAGTGAATTTAATCCAAATCTAAAACATTGACAATATAAAATACGTGTGACATATGTAAATAATAACAAAAAATGTTAAAAATACAATAATTGTAAAAGAGTTATTATTATTTAACTTTGTATGTGACGAAGGCTGAGAGATCAAAATAGCAGGCACCTACATGGAACTGCAATTCTACAGTGTTAAGTTCACCATCTAGCCGTAAATTACACATTTTTAATTCTAGGTATAAGCCCACCCAATATTATTATATTATTATCCATATTGATTCCGTATTCAAGGGTTGTGGCTTATACTAGGGTATATGTCCACATAACACTCACTGGGAATTCATTTTCAATGTAAGGGCTGTTCTCCACTAGGAGAAACTATTGTGAATTTTTGCTCATGGGCATGCGCTGTAAGTGTAAAGAAATTTGAAGTTTAAACTTAAACTGTGCATGCCTGTAAGCGAAAATTCACAATCTGCATGAATGAATTTGCCAAGTGGAAAACAGCCCTAATGGGCTTATACCAGAATTATTGTAGTGAGGGTCCTAAATTTATTATGGTCTTGTAAAATGTAAGGTCTCACCACAAAAATTAGTCGCATCGTAGGTTAGATCAAATTGAGATAATCATCAAAATAGGTCTGAAGTCAATTTTAGAAATTAAATTTTACCTAATTATGAGTACTACGGTACTTATATTCTGTAATAATATACTTAGTTTTCACGCAACAAAGTGTCCTTCATACAGAATTTCTGAGATTTAGAGTATTTGAATTGTTTATTTTTACATTGCTTCATGGGTGATTTTTTTCAAAACCGTGTTTTCATAAATAAAAACTCATATCTTTGAATCTATCCAATAAATGTTATTTAAAGTGTAGATTACAGCTTATATTAAAGGAATATTGACTGCTAGATGGGTTATAGTTGAAATTATAGGCCCCAGGTGCTATGAAAACTGCTATAAGCCGAGGCGCTGAAAACCGCTATAACCCGAGGTTGCGCTGAGGGTTATAGCAGTTTTCATAGCACCGTGGGCCTGTAATTTCAACTATAACCCAATCTTAAAGCAGTCAATATTCCTTTTATATACCAAACAAAATCGACTGACCATCCAAATAAAGTTGATGATCCTATCTAAACTTGGGTATGTGGTGGCTAGGCCTAGCAACAGCCCCCTGTATCGGCCTATGCTACACTAGGCTAGGCGTAGCTTACCTTGTCTGTGCCAGTCGCTTTTAAAAACACATCCAAAATTCTAACAGCCTACTTCAAAATGTTTTTGTATTTTTACCGTCCGCAGAATCTATTAAATTTTGAAGTTGTTGGTCATTTAAAAGATAAAACCTGACATTTTTCCGCCACTATCCTCGAACTCGTAGCTCTAGGCCTAGAGCCTAGGCTAGGCTAATTCCAGGGCGCAAAATCAAAACAAATCACTCGAGCAGGTGATCGATTTCCGCCGAGGTCTACGCACATGTGCAATGCATCCATCGCACGTAAACAGGACATTTGAAGTAAAAACGGAGAAAATAGCCTTAGCGGGCGATTCAGGGCTACTATAAAGCCCTAGGGTGATTTGACTACTAAAAGCTAGAAATATTGCCTACCTCATTATCCAATCATATTACGAGATTCTTAGAGTGAGGTATATAATGTGTTCAATTAGGCAGTACCAATAACTCAGTTTTGGATTTTCCCAACATGAGACTTATTTTGTGGTGAGACCTCACAAATATGTGCATGGTTGAAAGTGGTACTGTGAACTCTTCTTCTTTCAGATTGTCCACTTTGTTCGTTTTTGTTTTTTGAAAATTAATGACTAAAGCCGGGCACTCACTACTCGGGCGACAGTCATACGACGGTCGCCCGACTAAACCGTCGCTCCCTGTGTGTGTGGTTTCCAAACACGGTGACAGTCTTCTACTCGTCAGCTGATGGTTTTTTTTAAAATGATTTCTCTGTTGAATCACCAAAAAAAACATTGACCGTCGGTAGAAGACTGTCATCGCTTTTGGAAACCAAACACACACAGGCAGCTGCAAGAGTGGTGCAACCATCGCACAATGCAGTGATTGCGTGGCTTTAAAACTCCACTGACATAAAAATGTATATGTGTATTCCAAGTATTGAAATACATATGTTAGAATTCAATATTTCAACATTAATTATGTCATCATCAGAAATCACAGTTATGCAAATTTTTGCGATTTTATTGGTTATCAGTTTTTGAAGAGTTTTGACAGTTTTTTTTTATATCGGTACAGTGCAAAATGTGGTACTCTGTATACTGTGGGTACTAATGTGTTGTTTGATTTAATGTGGTACTCTGTATAAAGCAGCTTTCACATTTGTTCAGGTTCCGGTATTCGATTCAGAACCGATTTCAGTTCCAGTCTTTATCGATTATGTTCACATCTGTTACGGTTACTGTTGACTGGTGTTACGATCACGCTGATGTCACGGCCACTGTGACGGCCGCGCGAATGATTTACAGATATCCGAGTCAGAAGTTTTTGATCAGGCAAAATGAAAATCGCTCCTAGGTCGATTTGATCCGGTTGCTGAGAACAGGTTCCAATTTCTGAAAACCGGATCATGATAGGTGTGAATAGAACAAACCTTCAGCGTTAAAAAAATAAAGATTCAATTTTTTATACCAAATCAGAACTGAAAATAGAACTGGAACCTGAACAGATGTTAAAGGCCCTTATTGTGGTACTAACTGTAGTGCTTGATTTAATGTGGTACTCTGTATAATGTGGTACTAAATGTGTGCTTGATTTATTGTGATACTAAATGTGCTTGGTACAATGCGGTGCTAAATTTAATGTGGTATAGGTTTTATTATTGAGCATTATATTATTTAACTGTAGTGAAACATGTTGTCTAACTTGTACTATATTATAATGAAAAGTGAAACAGTTGTGTATTAGATAACAATGCATTTTGTAGTCTTTTATTTCCTATTTCTATGTTCTATGTTTTTGGATATCTAATCTGCATTGTTACGTGTTAGAAATGAAAGCTTGTCGTTATTTTGTTTTCTCTACTGGTTTTTTGTGCTTATTTCTGTGTTTGCTTTTCTTATGTTTAATGTCCCTCAAAGCGGTTTAGACTTGAATTCGGGCTACGAAGGCTTGGTGGAGATGCACCATAGCTGCAGAGGACCTGTGTACCTAGCCGGGATATTTTTATGGACATTTAATAATAATAATTCGAAATTTGTACCACATCAATTGCAAAAAAAAAACTCAGAGTTGCAATTGAACAAATAACCCAATTAAGGTGAAGTTTAATAGCTTCACTTAGGTTGTTAAAAAATAGGAATTGACAATTAATTTTAAGTTAAATTTCAGGTAAATATATTAAATTTAAAACAAAATATCTTTTTTTTTTAGAAAATTGTTTTTAAATGCTTTAGTTCTGTAGTTAAATCTAAAATCAAAAGAAAAAAACATACACAGTTTTTTCAGGAAATATATAAGATATGTTAGGCAGGAAAAATAGTCTTTAACTTTGAATAGGCCTAATATTATATAAAAGACCCTACCATTATGTGAAATTGCAAGAGAAAACAGTACACATAAGCTTAGAAATATAATAAGAACAAATAGTCAACTTAAAAAAATGTGTTTAATAGTTCTAAAAGTTACAATACTCTACAGAAAGAAATGCAAAAACAACAAATTGAGGAATGTCACGTCAAAACCACCAAGTTTGAGAAAAATTGAAAATTGAGTTTTTATTATAGCCGTGTTACACCATAAATTTTTCAAATCGGCAATCTATAACTGAAGTTATTTGACAAAATATACAAAAAAATCCTTTGTATTTGTTTATATTTTCTGCTGTTTATTTGCTTATTTCTCAATAACTTTCTGTACGACAACTTGGTGGTTTTGCCACGACTAGCCTCAATTATATAAATGCATAATTATTATGATTTTCATAATCATAATTCGAATATTCAGTATTCATAATCTTGATTGTCCCCCATGGGGTCCAGATCATCTCATTGTCCTCCAAGTTCTTCAATCCATTATTGCTTGTAGGTCACCACTCTTACATCTCCATTTCTTCTATCTTTTGTCTGTTGCCATTTTCCACTGTTTCTGCTGTCCATCCTCTTCCTACCTCAATATATAACAATATATTGTATTCAAATTTAATTGGAGTTCATAATATAAAAAAAGGCGTACAACACTTTACATCTCATTCAAATATAAGCATAAACCCACGTGTAGACATATAAAACAAAATTAAAGTTATAATTATAAAATAAAGAAATAGTTTAACAATATTATAAGCAGATGTTTTAATAAAGGAGTGTTAGCAATCCTAAATTGCATCACATTTTGTTTCTATTAATTTCTAAATGTTAATATCAAAGAATGCAATTTGATTGGACTATGTAATATATTTATAGGTACATGGCAGTATGCAGATGTTTGTATCTGTCTGAATCATTTCTTTAACTCAGTCTTTATCCATTAAAATAATA
Organism: Nesometra sesokonis; assembly: GCA_025631205.1. Taxonomy (NCBI): domain Eukaryota; kingdom Metazoa; phylum Echinodermata; class Crinoidea; order Comatulida; family Antedonidae; genus Nesometra; species Nesometra sesokonis. Next base: position 6,591 of record JAOTQE010047002.1, read on the forward strand.
AAGAATAAATCTTGATTAGCCCCTTTCTTGTATAATTTCTCGAAGCCCATTATCAACAACAATAAGACATTTAATCTCATTCGTGTTTGTCATTTTGTAGTTTGTTCTGGGTAAGTTCAATTTTAATTGCCACAGTACTTAGCTGTCTAGGGTTGTTTGGATCAGCAGGTGAAGATATAGTGTATAAAACGCGAAGAGAAAATTGGCGAAAATATTTGTTGTGAAATGTTATTCTATTATACTAAAAAGGAGTTCTCCTTGGCTATCCCTCGAGGTTGAGGATGATGGTCTATGTTCTGCTAGATTGTAGGTGGCTCGAGTCCAATCCTGGCCTTAAATGTTCTATGGCATTGAGGACAAGTATTTCCTGTATCAGTATTTTTTAAAAGGAATACCTTAAAGATTTTAATAGTAACCCACTACTCTATTAGTAACCCATACTCTATAGTAATCCCTCCTAAAAATGTGTCGATAATAATGACCCCACTCTAATAGTAAGCCATGGTTGGCACAAGTATTTATTGTAACCAGATCAATATTTGTAAAAAGAAGTACCGTAAAAAGATTATAATAGTAACCCACTATTCTATTATAGTAATCTCTACTCTGTTTTTAAAGATATATTGTCACCTAAAAGTTACCAAAAAATCATTAACATTAATTTTGAAATTAACTTGATCATATCAAAGTAGCATAAAAGTTAAGAATTGGAGAATAAAAATTAGTGTATTTAAAAGTTGTTTAATAAGAATTTTACAGTGAGAAATTATCAAAAATATAGAGGCTTCCAGCCTTTTTGATGTTTTTTTGCTCATTTTTAGCATATAACGTTTCAATATTGGGGGTAAATAATTTTTAAATAACCTAATTTCTAGTGTCATATCGTCATAACTTTTGTATTTCTTCCAGATAAGAAAGTTATTTTCAAAATCTAATTTTTGTCATTTTTCAAGTGACAATACATCTTTAAACCCTCAAAGTTTGTCTATAATAATAACCCCTTCTCTAATAGTAGCCCATGGGCTTAGCCTTAAATTTTCAGTTGCATTGAGGAAAAGTATTTCCTGTAGGTAGATCAGTATTTCTAAAAGAAAGTACCATGCTCCTATTAGTAACCAACTATTCTATTAGTAACTCCTCTATTAGTAACCCATACTCCATTATTAACACCTACTCTATTATTAAACCCCCATAAAATTGTGTTAATTGGGTTGTTTTTTACCGGGTATTAAAAAATATAATTTAAACTATTTATTAAAACGGATTGTGTTTAGTTTGTGAACTATTAATCTGTACATTTTTGTTATGTTTGTGAAAATTGTTTCTATTTTTTGTTACTTTTCCTTCTTCTCTCTTTTGTGTTGGCAGATGCTAAGAATCTAACCTCAGTACAGAATATCATTCATAATACCAGGTGCGTTGCTAAAGACTCAACAAACTTTGTTTATTCAACAGATGCGAAGAATCTCTCATCAGTCCAGAAAGTCGAAGAGCTTCGTGAGAAGGTCTACGCATCACTTGAAGAGTACTGTCGGAACCAGTATCCAGACGAATCGGGCCGGTTTGCCAAATTGCTTCTACGATTACCAGCCCTAAGATCCATCGGACTTAAATGTTTGGAACATCTCTTCTTTTTTAAATTGATCGGTGACACACCCATCGACACGTTCCTGATGGAAATGTTAGAGGCTCCCAACAATAGCTAAATTGCACATACAGAGTTAACATTTATTTACATAAATTTCACAATTCCTTATTACTACTGGTGTGAACAGTAGTAGTCGCTGCTATGTGTATATAAGGTATACATCTGCCATGCTACAAACTTGTTTTTGTTTCATATATATAAATCAATTTACTTACCAATTCACAGTAATTGCTACAGTAACTACTGCAGTCAGACTTGCTCTAAGTCAAATTTAAATTGGAAAAAAAAATACCTAGAAAAATTTCAACTTAGAGACCCTTTGGAAAAAATAACTCTGTTAACATGGTAGATAATAAACATGTAACGCTTGCGGTACACCATGTATGTAGTTGTAAGCTTACAATTACATACGTGGTGTACAGCAAACGTTACATGTTTATTGATATCTCACCATGTAAACCTTCAAGCAATATATGGTAGATAATGGTAGTGACAAGGTAGATAAAGGTAGTTAACAGTGTTAACCCTATTAAAACTACCATATCAAGGGATACTGCCAAGGCTATGGTTAGCAATGCTCTACAAGTATAATAGATAATAATAAAACCATTATTTAGAATAAACCTTAAGGTATTAATAACATTAACAGACATGGTTATTATATACTACCTTACTAGTTAGTTCTCGCTAGTGCTAGGTAGATCCCCCTAGTAATTTAACATGGTTGATCTACCTAGTGAGAGGGTGTTATTTTTTTCAAAGGGGATTGTTGATTAATGGAAAACAAAACAATCTGGCATGAAAATTTGACTTAGAAATAATGCGACTTGTGCAAAGTCGATTTAGGCAAATTTAACTGTTTCTTAAATTAAAATCAAATATAACGTTAAAATCTCATTCACCAGAATCCCCATGTTGTTATTATGGCTGTTACACTAATCTACCACCATTGATGCAACTAATACTGCTGCTACTTCTAATGCAGCAATATTACTACTACTACATGCTACCTGAAACAACAGTCCAATAATATCTCCCATTACTGACCACTTTTCAGATCTGATTTAAGTCAACTTTACCTATACTTAGGCTCAATCCACACTATCAAATTTTATCAAAAACAATTCATATGCCTATATATGGTCATGATGACATAACCATACATGGGCATATCCTTACCTTATATGGGGTTATGAAAGTTTGTTTTTCAAAACAAAATTTGATAGTCTGGACACAGCCTTAAGCGACACTTCTTTTATACAGTACCTTGTTTCACAAATTATCTTTTATTTAAATGCTAAAACGAAGGCAAAATAAATGTAAAAATAAAATGTTTATTTTTACATAGGAAATCGAATCTCTGTAGTGGAGGATAAATAAAAATTGGATTTTTTAGAAACAAATATTAAAAATAATGATACACAATATTTTACATTTTCAGCAGAATAGTCACAAATCGGAGGTCAAAATAAAAATACTTGTTTCTGTTTATTACAATTTTTAATAATTTATTTCAGAGAGTGTTCTAACAAGCCAAAAGTGAAACTTAATTTTATATCCAATTTTCAGTGTTGGAGAGTTTGTGAAACAATGTACATAAAAAAGTCTCACCTTGCATTGGTTACATGATTTTCAGATGCTAGGTCTGATTTAGGATAATGATTGGTTCTCTGGGTGGTCAGTTTTCGGAGAGTTGATTGTATTCCTATTGTTGTTTTAGGTACTATCCTGGTATAAGCCTACCCTCAATTTTTTCATACAAAGTGAAACATCAGCACTGTAGTGTTTAAATGCTAATATAAGCCCACTTCACAAACTCACTGTAATTCTACAGTGAAAAGAGGCAGGCTTATACCAGAGTCTGTCCACTTTAGAAACTTACGGTGATTCCATATTTAACAGGGATGGCCTTATACCAGGTCAGTAAGGTACATTCTAACATTATATCTTTAATTGTAACTTGTATTTATTAACTGCTTGCTGTTACTTTTTTGTACTGCTTCCAAGTATAAATAGTCAATTTTAATTAATTTAACCTCCATTTCCCTTCTTACATTTATAATTTAGTTTATAAAAGCACTCTTCAAATATATTGCTGTTTCTACAGAAATAATCCATGGCCACAGTAGAATAAGAAATCTAATAGAATTATCTGATAGCACATGATATTGTCAAGTGCCGTTTATAATGAATTGTGAGAAAATATTGGAAGAGAAAACCTCAACATGACAACAAGTGAAAATCAGTTAGTAAAGGAACCATCAAGACAAAATGACAATTGTACAGGAAGATATCTTTGTCCTTCAACAACTACAGTCTTGTCAAGCTGTCTGCTACTTTTATTAATTCGTCAAAAATGAAGGCTGTAAATTTATATAAGTATTCTATGGATACACATGAAATGAAATATATATCTGTAGGTACTGTCGGTTTAATTTTCAGCACAATCCATATATTTTTGTTTAATAATAGCTTCAATGTGAGGCAATTTTCCTTTTTTTAGCATTTGTAATTCTTGTTTGGGTATTACCACTACAAGGAGTTATGATGATTGGTAAAACTAAGGAGATATGGAACATATTGTAAGCCTCTTTCATGAGCTACTTCAGACTTTTTCATAGTTGGTTGCAGGTTTTGTTAATGAGATGGAAATATGGAAAAGCAAAAGAAAAGCTATTAAAGTCACTTAAAGATCAAGAAAGCTGCGCATGTAAACACTGAAGCAAAAATCTTTTCAAAATATACATGTACGGTGGCAACTGTAGCAGAATACACACAATGTTGATATGGTTACCAAGAAAAGATGGATGTCACTGTTAAAGTGTATGATGTTGACAAAGACATTCATGACATAACTAGAAGAACAGATTTACAAATTGGATATAAATATGTTTATGGTCTCCCTAAATCAACCACTGTACTCAAAAAGGTGTTACAAAGGTGAAACAATGTTATAAGCACCATACCGTTTACTCTATTATTATGGTATACCTGCCAACTCTCACGCATTGGAGCCTATTTTTGACGTTTCGCGCATAAATAATTTGTCTAACATTTGCAGAATTGACACTCATAAACAGACATTTCAATAGTCTCCCTAACGTATGAGACAATATAGACCAAAATACTGTAAAAACGAGCCCAAAACAGTGTTAAGTCCAGCAGAAACAGCCCAAAAATGGTCAGATGAGGTTTTTTGGGTTTTTTTTCTGCTTGTCGGATCGATAATTGGAGAAAATGTGCCCCAGGTTTGGTGGCGGGGTTTGTCTCATGCATGGGAGCCAAGAGAAGTTGGCAGGTATATTATGGTAGTCATCAGATATCTTTTTGTCAACTTTTAAATCATTTTGAATTAATTATACTAATATAAATATTTATCATGTATGTAGTTTAGTGAAACTAAATGGATATTAAGGGCCATTATTGCTTGCACAAAAGCAACTGTTAAAAATGTCTTAACATGGAGTTAATTATTATTGAAGTACATGCCATCTTGTTTGGATTCAACATTTGTCATGTCATCATCAGGAAAAATCATTGTCAATTGCTGCTGATATAGTGTTGAAATATTGTGTCCAAACACCCTGGCGTGTATTTCAGTATATGCATTATAATTGTGGCAGAGCCAAGCCAAATGAAACATAAGTCAGAAAATTGAAAATTTAGTTTTTTATGGATTATGAAACTACACATTATTATCTTTAATATGCAAAACAAAAAATCAGTTTCATACGATGTTTCCTTGCGAAGTTACGAACAATCGAAGTTCGAACATTCAGTATGTAAGTTTTGAGAAAACTGTATTTGAAAATTGTTTATTTGTATACATTGACTAAGCAAGGTAATTTTAAATTGCATTTTAAAAACATGTTTTTGGTCATATATTTGAAAATTTTTAAGGCAATATGAAAGTTCAATGTATGAACTGTATATTTTTTTAATAAAATGAAATTTGAAAAAAATTGACCATTTTTAAATTTCTGTATTTTGGAAAATTAGCATTTGTGACTTGCATCTCATTTGGCGTGGCTCTGCCACAATTTCTTATCGGATATTCATCAGTGGACCTGAGTTAATTATATAGTATAATATAATAACACTATGCTTACCTTAAGCATTGCTAACTATACAGTAGCATGCATAATAACTTTGTTTCAAGAGGAATCTAGACGGATCTAACATACATAATGATGATGACGATGAAAATATGTCATTACATTGGCGACGAGACGATTAGTCCAATATATTGGATGCCGCCTTAATGAATAAAACAGGAACTGTAATCTGGTCATTGTATTGTTGTGTAATAGTGCATCCACCTTTGTTCCTTATAAGGTAACCTAGGACAAAGAGTGATGATAAACCACATTTTATTATTGTGTAATCTTCATTAAAGGTGTATTGTCACTAAAAATGACCAAAAAAAATCATGAATTTAAAAAAAAAAAGTTTTGTACACTAAAAAATGACGAAAAGTATATAGAGGTTGCCAACCTTTGGTGGATTTTTTTCGTTAAGTTCTGCATTGTAACATTGCAAAATAAGAGGTTTAATTTCATTTTCATGATATGTATTCCTTTAAAACTAAGCAAGAAATTTTTAATTCCCTGTCATTTTTCAAGTGACAATATATCCTTAATGACAATTATTTTGACAATGTTATCCAGTGAACACTTCCAAAACTGACCACACTTTGAACTGTCCATTTTTTGTTTTGGTTTTAGGGGCAGTTCAGTTTAGATGTAAAGTTTGGCCCATATTTTTCTGGTTTGGGGTCACCAACTTTAGCATGATTTTTTTTTTTTCGGATAGTCAATGGAGTATTCGGAGTAATTTGGTTGAGATATAACAAATTGAGTTAGATTGTATTTGATAAAAATTATGAGAAAATTGTCTCATTTATTTTGTAACTTTAAAATTTGTGGTTGCAATTATAATTTATCCCATGTTAAGCATATTTATATTATCTAACTGCTTTGGCTACAATATTTTTATGTCTCATCGCATATGTTGCTTATAATTGAAAGTATAAAGATCCCTGCTTCTGTGTTTTTCTCGTTTTTGCATACTGTAGAACACTCTTTTGGGATACCCCTATTAAAGGTATAATTTCCTTCAAACATTGGGCAATATAACTAAGGCCAGATCTTATTAATGGGACATCCCTATTAAGGGAACACTGTTTTGGTCTCTTTTATAGGGTTATTAATATACCAATACTAGTAGTATATTGTTCAAACATTTCTTGATAAACCTGGTTTAATACCAGACTTTATCCAAGAGTTGTCCCCAATGTCAGTAGATATAGTTTTTTTGTTTCAATTACAGTATCTTTATACTTCATAACTTGTAATAGATTCCAGCTTACAATGTAAAGTGGATATTATGCCAAAGGCATGATAGATTCTTTGATGTTGCCATGAATTACTGTTGTCATGGCAACTGTTAATGCTTTTGTGGTATTGGTTCTTGTGCCAATTTAATGTATAATTTTATTGGGTCATCCATATTTTCAGTTTGTAGGAGTCCATGTAATGTTTTAAATTGTTTGCTGGAAAAGTTGATTGAAATATTAATGACAAATGCATCCAATTCAATCCAATTAATTTTAAACAATTTAAATTTTAATTAACTTGTGAAATTTCAAATGGCTTTTTGATGATTTTAGCGGCAGAACTGTATTCGTATAATTATAATTTTTTTCTTAAATATTTTCAGAATACAAAATTAAAAAAAAAAACAAGAATGTAAAGAGTATTTCAATTGTATATATATTTAGGTTCAATAATGTTGGTAAGTTAGAGCTTCAGGATCTGGTTGATAATTTTTTTTTGTAATTCTTAAAACAAATTCAAAAAAATTAAACAATACAATGAGACATTATGGTTATTATTTCACAAATATATAATAAGCCGGTAAGCAATCATGTACAGAGAAAACCTGTAATTTGGGGTGGTTCACACAAAATTCTATTCCTATGGTTATGGTCTGCTGATGGTGAAAAATCACACAAATGATCTTGAATACATTGTCTATAAAAGTGGTCACCTGATTTTTGATATTTGCTTTTGTTTGCCCACAGTGCCCCATTGAACTTTTTCGATTACTGCAGCACCCTCTATCAGCCGATTTGAACCAAAACTTGGACACAGTTAGATATCGTTGAAGTGACTGGTAAATTTTATTAAAATTTGTGAACCCTAATGGGTTGAAAAACCCAGGTCTTACACTGTGGGTAAGAAATCAAGTACAGACTGGAGGACTCCCTACAATACAAGAGAAATACATAAATCCATTAACATACAGCATAAAACAGGGGCGGATTTAGAGGGGGGCGCAACCGGCGCGCGCCCCCCCCCCCTATTATCGCCAAAACGTAGGTGCGCCGGGTCAAAAATGTACAATAAAAACCCAAATTACGACTAAAATACGGAACTAGAGCAACGAAATAGGAGAAATGAGCTTTTTTTTTTAATTAATTTTTTTTTTTTTTTTGCTCGTCAGAAAAAACTTAAGAACCACGCCCACCCGAAATTTAAAGGTGCGCCCCTCCCCCCTTTTCGCCAGATCCTGGATCCGTCCCTGTAAAAATTACCCAAAATTTCTAATTTCTAATGTTGATGTGTCTCGGCAGAGGTCAGACATGGAAACCAAATAGTTGCACTGGTCAGCCATAATTTTATGGTTGACCAATCATCACACTGTCATTTCCAGACTGTCATTTTCAAAATTACGTTAAAAGTCTTCTGTGTGGCAAGTAAAAGTTGTTTGGGCAAGCATATTTTTAGAACTAACTTGCCCGAGTGACAAGCACATACAAAAAGGTCTACTCGGTCCCAACAAAATTATTATAATGTAAGTTTTGGGTGTTTACAAATTTTACCCATGTATGCAATATAATCATTGCATAAACTATATTTGAACCCAAAGACTAGGTTTAAGCCTACAATTAACAGTTGTATTGACATCATAGTAACTGTTTATTTTAAAAGGATCAACTCTAAATGCATTATTTCTCTCCAAAATGTTTATTTATTTAATCTGTTTGTCTCTGTGTTTAAAATTGAGGGTTTTTTAAACTATGTAGAATTAATGCTATAAATTGTCGCTATAATAAATAAACAACATATGGGAATTTTTTTTAAAAGACTATAAATCCAGAAAGATTAAGAATAAGCCCCAGAGTGATGAGAATTAAAAAATGCTAGTAATAGTATACATTTGCACATGAATTAAATTACCGCATCTATTGCAGTTTGTAAACAAATTTTAATCAGTTCCTACTTATTTACTGAGCCATATATGTATAGAAAGTTTATTTATGTATATTTTTATGTCTGTTTTTATTATCGCTGTGGTAATTTGATATTTTGTTAGTTTATCTTATCAACATACTAAAACAAATATCCAAATATTTGGAATGTCACAGTTATCAGTTTACAATCCAATAGAATTATGTATTTTGTTAGATGTAACTTTATAAGGTTACATTTTATTTATAGTGTCTGGGTTATGTATCTTTATGTGGGTCGGGAAAGAGATATTGAAATTTTAATATTTGACAAAATAAAAGGAGTAATTATGATACAGCAGTAATTTACTAAATCATGAATATGTGTGGCTTATGCTGGTTTGAAATTGGGGTTAGAAAATTGTAAAAACATCTACATTTGTCATTTGAACAACCCCATCTGTGGTTCTTAACTGCAGCCATCATGTAATAAAGTGAAAATACGCATTTTCTACAAATTCATTTAATAAATCAAACTTTATAGCAGCGAATCAATAATCCAACTTAATTCCAGTAGTAGACTTCATATTTCTTTCAAATTTTTCAAATTTGAAATTGTCCAAAGATATAAACGTGACTGAAAATTTCTAGATATGTTTAGCCAATTAGATTGAGGCGAATCCTTATAATCAGTTAAAATAATTTTATATTTGATAGAAGTATTTCTAAAATGTATGCAGCAGGTAATTTCATGACCGGTTTTTCAGGGTAATTACGGCTGAAGACAATTAATAGCGTGGTTGCTTCTAGTTATAGTGTATTTTTGTCTAGCGTAAAAATAAGATTTTAAATAAATGGCATGACAAACTCTATAAGCAGTATATATAACTTAAAGGCATTCTTACTATACATGATTTATTCGTACTGTAAGGAATTTAAAAGGTATTATTTTATCCAATTCACATGTACAGTATGCCAAATGTACCAAGTTGTTAAATGTTGTAACGAAATAATCACAAATACTTTTTTGGACAATGTAACATAGGAAATTAATACGAATGATGAAAACATGCCTGCAACACCCAACCCTAGGTTCTAGGTAGGCTTAGCTAGTAGAGGCTGGCCTAGGCCTACCTACTGACAAGTATTAAAGATAACACATTTTTCCATCATTGTGCTTTTTTATTTTAAGTACTGGCATCCCTCGATGTACCATATTTATAGCTTGTAACAACTTGTAATCTTTACTGGATACTACTCTGAGCTGATAAACATTACAATTTGTTATGGGATGTTACAGTGACTTTATTGAGATTTTTACATTCAGATACTTTTTATGATTGTCACTTGAAAATGACCGAAAACCAACACCATTAATTTTGATATTAACTTTCTCATATTAAAGTAACGTCAAATTTAAAGGGGCAGTCCTTCCAAAAAAAAACCAAAATTAATACATGTACTTATTTAATTTTATTCTCAAGTAAAAAAGACTAATAATTCTCAAACTCTTTCAGGCTTATTCATCTGCTTTATTTTTTATGTTGCATTTTTTATGTTTTCAAGTAATATTACATAAAAAAGCAGATCACTATTATATTTGTGGACAAAATAGTAACATCTAGAATATTTTAAGTTTTTGTTGACAACACAGAATTTTGGAAGGAGTGGGTTTTTAAGAACTTGTAAATAGAAATTGTTTAATAAGATTGTACACTGAAAAATGACCAAAATAATAGACTTCCAGCCTTGTAATGGTTTTTGGTTAATTTTTAGCATATGATGATGTAAAATTGGCAATAAATATTTTTTTTTTCAATATGGTCATAATATATATATTTCTTCAAAGTAACTAATCAATCTTTTGTCATTTTCGATTGACAATACAGGTTTAACAACTTGTTACATTGGAGAAAATTGTGTAACGTGAATAGGTATTATTCTATAGGATTTATCTTTACAGTATGCTCTAGGTAGAGTCAGATCTCTCAACGCTGATCCTCCTGTGGACCGCCCATTTTGTTTCATTTTCAAAACGTGGAGAATCAAATTTACTAATGTTCAAATAGATTTCATGATTTTTGAACATTATAAAATAAGGTTCATTTAAGAATGAGAGTTGACCTGTATTGCATATCCTGTAATGCTTTTCTGAATACCTTTAATACTAATTATTTGGGTAATGTATTTTTATTGCGTTGAATTTTCTTTTAAATTGTTGACAATTGTTATAATTGTCGGTAGAACTGAAATTTGTATACTAACCTTGTATAGGTTTTTTTCTTCTAACTCTTTTCTGATGGTGGAAAAAATTTATAATGATTCTAACAATTTGTTTTAATGTATGTATGCAATCTTGGTGATAAAAAACCCATTGGTATAATACTAGTTTATATACCAGCTTGTTCTGAAATATAAAAATAATTGGATGTATTTTTTGATCAACAAGAGAAAGCAATTATATGAATAGAATAATCTATGTTACATTTGAATATTTTAAAGTGTGTCTGTCTTAAATAGATAGCCAGTAGAACTGACATATGTGATTTTTAAATGAAGTTTTTAAAGAGAGATAATTTAGGCCCATATATAAAATGTTTATTTTTGCCAGATGGTTGTAGGTTAACTAAGTTAAGGAATACATTACACTGTATTGTATTTTGTACACTATGCTTACATGTAAACAACATAGCGTCCTCGACAAGAGTTCTTGCTGATGTGTTTGTATCTGCACTAGCATTAAACAAACAATGTGTATATGTTTGTATACATAATTTACAGTATGTGTTTGTTTATAAAAATGATGTGTATATACTACTGTGCAAATGTAACGGCCGTACATTAGCATACAATTCTGGGATATGTGAGTGCGGACATTTTGTCACTAAGCAGAGGCAACTAAATTAAGTAAATGTTAATCTTCTTGGGTACAATAAGTACAATTTATGGTACCATAAACATTAGATCCGAATTGCTCTCTGCTATATGGTGTTAGCATGATTTGTGGAAGGTTTACAAAGGGCATATATAAGTATGTGTTATATCAGTTTATCTATTAGAACTCTGTGTACTATACTGTAGTTGCTTGTACATAGCTTTTGTGTGTTCTCTGTTTCTACATAGTGTTTCTAAATGATGTTTTAAAAAAAGGTAAAGAATCGTTGTCTACTCCAATCCCAGTTTGTAACATTTATTTTTCTCCCTCGGGATGAGTAAGGAACGGTTAAATTAAGTTGGTGGCATAGCTCACCTTTTCTAGAGGTAATTACTATTCAGAAAAAGGTATATAAAAAAAAAGGGGGATGTTTGGTATAGACCACATATTTTATGTTTGTTATATAGTACATATATAATTATTTACTTTGGAAAATATTAGAGAGGCTTCTTGTCCATATTTTATGCATTTGTTTTTAACTGGGCACGGATTTCTCTGCTTATGTTGAAATCCAAGTTGATATTTTTAACGTGTTAGAGGTTCACAGAGATATGGCTATCATCATACATCTCTACCTCATTAGCTCACGATAAAACTTGTAAATATAATTATTTTACTTAAAAGATGTTTGCTCATGAAGCACGAAGTAGTCCTTTCCTTTCTTTTTTAAATATTAAATGTGTGATAAAATATCACATTACGCTGCTAACCACCATTCGGATAGCTTAAGTATGGAAAAGCATCTTTCTTCGGGGTGGGGAAAAATGCGCAAGCTGAGATATAAATAATGAAAGGTGAGGTGAATGACAATATTTTATTTCTAAACTTCTTTATACATATATTACCATGATGTGTATGTACCTGTTGTTTGCAATCTCCCTCTACCTCACACACCTTAAACATATCGACAATGATCAAATATATGCCACACTACTGATAAGACCAGTGGCATACCCCAGGGATGTTGAGGCATCTGGGGGTGTTGAGGCTACGCGAGCACCCCTGTTCAGAAGTAGACAATAATTACATAAAGCGTATCCAGGAGGGATGTTTAGGGTGTTAGAGCATGCCCTTCAGAAGTAGAAAAAGATAAATTAAAGTAACACTCAAGTACCTCTTTCAAAAGAAACTATGTATAAGTTCATCATAAGACTTTGTAGCTCAAGTAATATTATTGACTGTCAGAACCATTAAGCATTCTCCCTTTCTAAATTCCTGGATACGCCATACATTATTGTGGGATTTATTGAATAGTATTTGTAATAAAGAATTAGATCTTGCAGTACAAGTACACTGTATCTAAAATATATTTAGAGTTTTATAGGCTAGCAGTTGGTATTCAAAAGGTCACTGTGTCCATCAAAGGATATTCAGTGCCCAGGCACTCTTCGCCATTTCAGGAAGTGCTAACCATGATTTACTGTAGTCTGTTGTATATGCTTGACAGGTCTGCTGCTATTACGACGGTTTAGTAGGCCCTAAAAGTACAGACACAGGAATTGTATGCCAGGTTTGGTGTGAACAACAAAGATTTGACCTGTGGTCCAAGAAGGGAGGGTTTGTTTATAATTTTTGGGGTTTAAGGGTTAGGCAGTTGCAAGGCTTTTTTCGCCCACTGCCGAATTTGTCCATGAGGAGTACTTGCAAATATGTGTGATCAATTTGCATGTACCGATGTACAGAACAACAATAGACACATATTTGATCATTAACGATATAGTTGATGATAGCATTGAGTATGTCGCCCTCTTATTATCTCAATGGCTAGTATGGTATTTAAGTTATGTCTGTCATTAAAATCACCTGATATTTTAAATGTTTTAGGGAACCTGCAGCTCTAGATGGACTTTTCTTCTCTTCCGAAATAAAACATGTATGACTAAAAGTTTAGTTGTTGGCGTGATTTTGTTTTGCATTAAATATTTTCCATATTTTTGGATGACCTTGTTACTTCAGCTCAATCCAGACTATCAAATTTCTATGTATGGTCATGGTGTGACATCATCATGACCATAAATAGGCATATGTAAGTTTTTTGTCAAAGTAAGTTGATAGCCTGGATTGCATTTAAGGACAAAATATGGCCTTTATCAATGGCGGATGCAGACTTTTGGAAAAGGGGAGGCAGTTTAGGGGTGTCCGGGGACATGCTCCATTGTGAAATTTTGGTCTTTAGATGTCCGGAAATGGCCTCAAGAGCATGTTAAGAGATCAAATCTTGCCTTATTATTGCAGAATATTTTTCGTTTTGTAGACAATATTTACAGTATAATATTGATACAGTATATCTTACTTTTTAAAAGGTGGATCGGCTGGAGCCGTTCCACCCCTATTTACGAACATTTCTTGGCAGAGTTGGCAAGCATACCTCTCAACATATGTTTGTCAAAAGCGGTAGGATTCCCACGGCAAACCTGGAATATACCGAACAGAGGACACTCGCTCCTGCCTGCAAGCATATATTCCAAGTTCACAAGCCCAAAAAAGGGTTATATAACATGTTTTACATGGATTTCTGGGTTTCCTTCATACAGCCTAATTTGGTAGGGTTGGCAGGTATTGGCAAGAGAGGACAAAATTGGCTTCAAGATCTGGATCCAGACAAGAGATGGATGTGGTTCCGCAAATCCAGAGGCAGAATACAAACTGGAGGGAACCATTGATGCCAGGTCCATCGCAACTTCCGCAAGGTTTATTCCTACAGGAACATCCCAAGTGCAACATAATCCTTCCAACTGCTACCAGGGGCGAGCCCAGGATCCGCCGAAAGGAGGGGGGGGGGGGCGCACTTTTAAATTCCGGGT
>JAOTQE010047113.1:0-11943 GCA_025631205.1 Nesometra sesokonis
TACACGCCATCGTGACAAGATTCAATATTTCGACATAAATTATGTCATCATCAGGAATGATGATGACATAATTTATCATGTTGAAATATTGAATCCTGTCATGGTGGCATGTATCTCATTGCTTGGAGTATGCATTATACTTTCTTACTTGAAGTTGATTAGTAGACCTTTCGGATTTTGAGTAATCTTCTAATCCAAGTTTTACTAATGCTTTTGATAAAATTTCAGAATATGGCCATAAATCATAAATATTCAATCACCAAGCAGTTCTCATAGTAGCAATGTAATATTGGCAGAACCAAACCAAAGAAAACGAAAAATTCCAGTTTATTGACATGTTGCACCTGGAATTCCTTGTGTGAATGTCTAAATTCACGAGTGTGTGTCCAGTGCCCAAACTGCAAAACAGCAGAGCATGGGATGTCTCATCAAAATGCTGTTAGTGGCAGTGTTATTTCTGTGCTTATTATCTACTGATAAAGAATTTGTGGGACTGGCAACCAGTCTGCCAGTCACAGTGCCAAACTGTTTAAGGTTAGCTTCAAAGAAAGATTCTTTACTGTGTTTCCAGAAAAAAACGTCATTAGATGCGTTAGGATTGAAAACCAGTCTACCATTTGGAGTGTCTATGTGCTTGTTGTTGGTTTCAATGAAAGTTTGTTTAATTTTATAATAACTGATTGGACAGTTATGCACCTTCAAGTCTGTTTTACCTTAACATATCAATATAGCATATTTCACTACATCATACAGCTTTTAAAGTGAAAACCCATTTATACACCTGGATGGAAAATGAAAAGAATGGAAATGCTACATCTAAGGATACATGCTTAGAATACCCTCCATTCCTTGTGAACCCTCTACCTCTAGTATAAATTTCAATTTTAACAAACCAGAAATTTGTAACTGACCTTACTAAAAGTTTTAACCTCCCTTGACTGAGGTCGTGTTTAGAGTGACAGGTCTGTTGTTTTGCAAACTACTCTACCCGTATTGGCGATTGCCTAACAACAGGATCATATACATGGCTCAGCAAGTAGGCTCCTTCATCTCGGTTCGTGGTATTCTCTCTATGCCTCATCCATATCACCTCCTCTACCTCTAGAATAAAAAATCAAAGAAATCACTGGCTGTACCACACAGCTCCTACAATTAAAGCCCTTTTACTTTTCCATTTCAGGCTGCACCTATGAAAATATACACATGAGGGAAGGAGAAGTAATTGAAGATCCCAATGACAAGTGTAGAAGATGCCTTTGCACTGTAAGATTGGTGTAGCATTGTCCACAGCTCACTGTTTAGGGCTTTTTCTTATATTAGGCCTAAAAATATTTTTATGTTGCCCAAGTACAGAATTTTTGAAAATTTATATCATTCTTTTGGGAAATCCTTGTTTTTTATTAGGCATCTGTTACTGTATTTTCAGTAACTCACACTTTTTTATCTTATAGTTAAATTTTGGAATATTGCATAATTTATATAATTTATATGCACCATCTTCTGTTCATGTTGTTATCATGTTTTCAAATCTACATAGCTTCTCGAATTAACTACACACCAGATTCTAAGAA
Source organism: Nesometra sesokonis (assembly GCA_025631205.1). Lineage (NCBI taxonomy): Eukaryota > Metazoa > Echinodermata > Crinoidea > Comatulida > Antedonidae > Nesometra > Nesometra sesokonis. Next base: position 1,572 of record JAOTQE010047113.1, read on the forward strand.
CACAAAGTATTGGCACTGAAAGTCATTGATAAAGAGAAGACTAAGTTTACTACAATTATCCTCAAACTATTATTAATATAATATTATTAAGATTAATTTATGAACATGTTCCTTAGGGTGGTACTGTTCAATGTGAAGATGCCCGTTGCCCAACACTAACCTGCCGTAACCAGGAGAGAAAACCAGGTGCATGCTGTGACACCTGTACTGATGGTGAGTTAATTTATGCAAATTTATGTATCTGTAATTATACTCATTATTAAGCTTGCACAACAATAGCTCCACTAGAGATGTTATCTGTTAGAATCATTAGAAGCTCATCCTTAATAAGAATTATGGATTTTAATTGATCTTAATAACAATATAATATATCAAAGCAATACGTTATATAATGTATAAAAATAACAGCTTTTAGTTTCATAATGCTGACTTTATAAAAAAAAAAACGATACAGACATGTTTAGGCAGTCAACTGCCATCTTCAGTGTAGTGAAATACTGATACGTGTAATTCAGCTTATGTAGGCTAAGGACATCTAGAAAAATGTGAACATTTTACATTTTAATTAATGGGAATTGACATGTGAAAGGGATTGTAAGAATACAAATAAATAAATTTGAACCAACAAGTGAAATGCATAACATATGAACCGTGAAGTTATAATATAAGTATAATTGGATGTTATAATAAAAATGAATGAATAGATGAATGAGTGTTAGATTGATAGTGTTAAGTTAACATGTAGGAGTTGTTCAAAGAGTCCATCCTTCAACAAACAACTCTTACATAATTGGAATTCACCCGTGAAAGAGATGGTAAAAATACAAATAAATAAATTTGATCCAACAAGTGAAATGCATGTAGTTGTATAATTGGATGTCATGAATAAAAATGAATGAATGGATGAATGAGTGTTACATTGACAGTGTTAAGTTAACATGTAAGAGTTATAGATATAATTTGTTTTGCCCAACTCTGACGTATAAATGTACCGAATACTCAGTACAGTTGAAAATACTCAACTGTATTCTCAACTGTACTGAGTATTTGGTACATTTATACGTCAGAGTTGGGCAAAACAAACTATATCTAGTATTCTCTCTGACACAAAAACGTATTATTACGCACATGTAAGAGTTGTTTGTTGAAGGGTGCACTCATTGAACAACTCTTACATGTTAACTTAACATTACTAGGAAGATCTACATAGCACCACAGAGAACTAGTAACTAGGTAGTATGGTGATGTTATTGATACCTTTAATAAGTAATTGATTGTTATGATGTCAGTTCTAATTAGTCTAAAGGTCTATTAATGGCTGTATTTTCATATGTACTTGTAGGGCATTGCTGTCCATACCCTTGGTAGTCTTCCTTGAGGAGGTAGCTGACCTTATGTTATTTGGTTATAATGGGATGATGATAATAATGTAGTAGATAAATAGCAAGGCTGGTGTATGTTATTTTTTTTATAGAATTAACCATGTTAACTATCTACAGTATACCTGCCTTGTCACTACACATTTACCATGTTAGCGCAATTATTTTTTTCAAGGGATGATTCAATATTTCAACTTTAATTATGTCATCATCAGAAATCATTGTAACTTTTGATATTCTATGGTTGTTGTTTTTTTCAGATTATCCGTGCATTTTATTAGGTGTACAGTTTCCATCAGGAGAGAGCATCAAGAACCTTGAAAATGAGTGTGAGACTTGTTCCTGTGATAATGGGGTAACAACTTGCAGTATCATACCATGCCCATTCACCAACTGCCCCTACCCTCTACGAGGACAATGTTGCCTCACCTGTGAAGGTAAACCATAGATGTATTATTTGAATGGCTAGGTAGTGAACTTCCACAGAATACAAAACCTCAAACTGCAATTACGCGCCTACTATTGAAGTAGTAAAATCCAACCAATCAAATCGTGTTACGTTTCAACATTGTTGATACAGTAAAATTGCACACCCAATCTTTCATAAAAGTTTCTGATTTATTAACAAATGAAAGTAAATTTTATCCAAATATAAAGACAGTTGACAATGTAGAGTATATGTAACATACGTAAATAATTTTTATTCTTGAAATGTTTTTGTTATGAAAATGTTGATTTGCATGAATAAATTCACCTAGTGGAAAATAGCGTTAAAATTTAAAGCAAAATTCAATTACTCTGGTCATAGACAACTTACAGGTGTCAAAAGCTTGTACAGTATATACTTTTATTCATTGTATTTCAAAAGGGTGTACTTATGGAGGTATTGACTATGTAACAGGAACTACTTTCAGCCCTGATAGAAGTGACCCATGCCATGTATGCACATGCTCAGTAAGTATTCCTTCTCTTTGCCAAATAGTTTAATTGCAGTTAAAGTTACACTTAATATTTTTATTACTTCATGTTTTATAACATTTTCATTTTATGTTATGAAACTTTAAATAATCTACTTCAAAAATGTCTTTAATCAATTATTCAGGAAAATTGAAACCATATAAAATTATCAAACAAAAAACATAATTATCAATTACCTTCAAAACAAACCAACGTCGGACATGAAAGTTTAGTTTCAGAGGAAGCAAAACATGGAATAACCTACCCAGCCATACAAAACAATGAAGCAAAATAGAAAATTTAAAGCAAATCGTTTAGACTTAATTAAGAAATATAATACAGTGTTCTCTCTATTATGGTGTTAGCCATCAAATTTACTAGTAAAAATTACACTTAACCACTAAGACTTTTGTTAATTGAAAAATATTTATGATATAATTTTATTTTCATATATTTTTTGCCCTCATTAACTCTTTAGTATTACAGTCTTTTTAGCACTGAAGAGGTTACCCAATATTAATAATAAAGAAATAAATTAATAAATACAGAGAATACAGGAATGCTCACAGAGGCCTATAGTTATGTAGATATTTGGGGTAGGGACAAAAACCAACCCAAAAGCCAAGCCTGACAAGTCATGTTTTTTGGGCAATTGGGAGAACACTGATAATGTATCACTGTGTTATTATTGTATGCCCTGATGGGATACAGAAAATATTGTAAAAGCTGTTGCAAAACATATTATGAGTCATGTCAAATACAATATTTAATAAAATGTCAATTTAGATCTAGAAACTTTTGCGTTGAGGAGGCTGTGAAATGTCTGACATAAGCAGTTGTATTCGTTTTTGAAATATTTAGTTCTCTGTGGCCATCTAAGCGTGCACTTTTCCCAGACTCCAAGGATGTCTGCTTACAGAAGTTTCAACTGTAATAAATGTAAATTAAGATTAATATTTTCCATAACTCTAACTATATTGATATTTTCAATTGCAGCAAGGCTTTGTGAACTGCGAACCGGCCACCTGCCCCCCTGTACCCTGTTTCCACCCCGTTGATGAGCCTGGACAATGTTGCCCTGTTTGCAATGATTGCTCATATGAAGGCCGTCATTATAGGAATGGGGCAACATTTAATGATACATTGGACACATGTCGACAGTGTATGTGTGTGGTAAGTATTATCTAAGTTAAAAGTCCATTATTTTAAAAATTCTCTTTCATCAAAAAATTTAAACATTGTGAATTTGACTATTATTTGTATTAAAATATAATGCTGAGCTTATTCTAACATTTAAAAAAATACAAATTAAGAGAAGTATATGGTTTTTTTTTGGTTGGACCCTAAAAACAGAATGAATGAACCGTCGGTTAACTTTTCTGAAAAGTTAACCGACAGCTAGACTAATATAAACAATGTGCGTGCTGCGTGCAACAAAAAAATTTCATTATGGAAGGAATAGGCTGGATGACATCCACACAGATATGATCTAGAGGAATTATCAAAGAAGTTGTCTAGGCTAATAGAATTCAATAACTTTTCATTAGCCAAGAGAACCAGAATTCAGTTAATTTTCGCTTTTTTCTACACGAGAACAAAACTAAAATGCATACAGGAAACAGAGCCATGTTTATTATTTTATAATTAATAATCAAGTAAATTTTTGAGCAAGTTTAATCTTTTGGGTGAATTTTGGCGATTTCACGATGAAATGGGCCGCTTTTAGTTGTTGACTACATGTAATGTTAAATTTGTAATGAAACTACTGTAAGACTAAAATATTAGGCATCTGTGTATAGCATTATATAGGGTAAATTATAGAATGAATGAATTTAGTACTTCTAACATTCAGGGTAAAAAACACATTAAAATTTCTATTTAACTCCAATGAGGTGCTTTAGATTAAGTAATATATCTTCTTTTCAAAATTATTTGAAGCTATTAAGTTTAATTAATACTAGTTTTTGTTGGAGCACACATTGTTTTTTTAAACATAGGATACAACTAAGATTCAATTAATATAAGTACAGTAATAACAAAAAATTTTAACCTGCCTTTTTAAATTAAACTATGTATTGTAGCTATTTTGGACAAATATATATTTGTCTGTAGTGGTCCTGTAGCTTGGAGGTGCTTGCCTACCAATCCCGAGGTCCTGGGTTCAATCCTGACCAAGCGCTATGATTATTTTCACGACAACAACACAACTGCCTAAGCCTCATAATGAGGCTTAGTTTATAAACATGATATAGTATATCCATCCTGTAATAGGCGTTTATCGCTGTTGGATGCAGATGAAATTTAAAAAAAAAATATTCCGATTTTAGTTTTTATTTTTTTTAGAATGGAAATGTGAACTGTGCTACAAGGCAGTGTTTGCCAGCATTGTGTACACATCCCGCTACCAATCGATGTGGTTGCAGAGAGTGCAGTGGTTAGTAATCATTTTGACCTGATGGTCAAATTCTTAATGAATTATTTTATGTATGTGCGAGCAGTTGGCACTGCAGTTGCAGTAGTTTCAGTTTGGATTTTCAGTCATGAAGTTACGAGTTTAAAGCTCCTGCTGGTCAGTTGTGTGTGTTCTTGAGCAAGACATTTTCTCTCTCCACCCAGGAGAATAAGTGGGTACCTGGAATAGTATAAATTCCATATGCACTGAATACAGCTGCAACATTATGGAATGGATTGTGTTTGTTTCAATGACCCAGGTAATAATGTAAAGTGCTTAGATTTCTTTGCAATAAGCACTGTGTAAGTATCACAAGCAATTTGTTTCCTACATAAACACATTAACTGCCACTATTACCAATGAAATGTATCTCAATATTTGCTTGTACCTCATGAGCAGATTAAATCGTATGTCGCCACCTACAGTATGGTTGGTAAAATAATCGCCAACTCTGGTACAGTCTGATATAGTGAACAGTTAAGAGGTGTAACAAATATTAATTGCACCCTCTATTGTTAGGTGGAAAATATTAGCCCCTGGGCCTACAATACTGAAGGTTTTCAATGTAGCAATGAGTGATGATGAATACGGTATTCTGTTTATTTGATAGATTGTATGTTGGATGAGGTGTTTGCTCGAACTGGTCAGATATTTGACAATCCAAATGATAGATGTCAGGACTGCCTCTGCCTTGTAAGTGGTATATGAAAATTATTTAGCCTATTACTTAATAAATCTATTAAAGTTTATTTACATACATTTTCACTATCTAGATATTTTTTTCCATCCATTCAGTTACTGTAGTACCGATTTGTTCTATGCATAAATCCTCCATTTGTCCAATCATAAATCCTTAGATCATTTTAAGTATTCCATCCAACATCCAACCAACCATACATCTTTCTATCATTCCACATAATTGTACGTGATTGCATCCATACATCCAAAAAAAACCATACATCTTTTTATCATTCCAACTATTCATACAGTCATCCAAATATATCACACCATACCACAATCTAAGAAAGTATAATGCATACTCCAAGCAATGAGATACATGCCATTATGACAGGACTCAATATTTCAATATAAATTATGTTATCAGAATCATCATCATTGATGATAACATAATTTATGTTGAAATATTGAATCCTGATTTGATGGTGTGTATCTCCTTGCTTGGAATGTGTATTATACTTCCTTACTTTAAGTTGATTAGTGGACCTTTCAGATACCACAATCTGTTAGTCCATTCATGCTTACTCCTATTTCAATCCTACAAAATCTCATCTATCTTTTATTGTATTCTAATAAACTATCTGTCCATCAAACTTCTAGTGTGTTTATTTATTCAAATTATCTTAGGCTGGTTATGTTCGATGCACAAACAGAGAATGCCCTACCCTGTCACCAATGTGTCTTGACCCAATTATGTTGCCAGGAGAATGCTGTCCATCTTGCAGGAAAATGGGTATGTAAAAACGACATAAAGCTGATTTCTCACCAAATTCCAATTTAGTACAGAATGATTATTTGCATTAGTGAAGCCCAAACAAATGTAAGGTATAACTTAGCCATTCATTGTTATATGCAGTTTGAATTAACTAAGTATGAATCCAGCTTAATACTAGGAAAAAATCAAAGCTCAGAAGTTTCCATACTTGCTTGGTTTTTTTATCATCTAACAAATTTTCTTTTAGAATTTTAACTTGTTTTTGTATGTCATAAGAGAGTTTTACTATAAAAAAGCATCATAAAATTATTTTCTATTTATCAGGACATTGAAATTTTAAATGAGGGTAGTGGATCCATTACAAACTGCATCTGTTAAAAAACTGTTGTACCACAATGCCAAAATGTCCGGGATTGGGTTTTCACAACTTGGAATCATTGAAAAATACTTAAAGTGTTCATTTTGATTTACATATGCCACATACTATAGATAAGTAATCATTTATTGAGCAAAAATAGTTAATCAATGTTTAAAAAAAGTTTACATTTTTCCATATGATTGAACCTATTTATAGGTTGCCAAGACCGAGAAGAACTTGACCCATGTGAAGAATGTGATTGTATAGATGGACAGTGGTCATGTAGCCGTCGGGAATGTGTAACGCCCCAATGTCCACACCCTGGTCTTGGAATGTGTTGCTTGGAATGTGATGGTAAGATAGCCTATTATTTTTTATTATCATAGCAATTTGATCTCGTTTTAATAATTATCTTATTTGTTGTGTTTTATGCTTCATTTGAAAAAATAAATTTGATTTGATTTGATTTTTGATTTGATTGTATAGATGGTCACTGGTCATGTAGCCGTAGGGCATGCATAACACCCCAATGTCCACACCCTTGTCTTGGAATGTCTTGCTTGGAATGTGATGGTAAAATAGTAGCATTGTAATTGTATAAATGGTCAGTGGCCATGTAGCCGTAGGGAATGTGTAATGCCCAATGTCCACACCCTGGTCTTGGGACATATTGCTTGCATTCTTTGAAGAACAAACAGATAAGGCTGATAACAGTGCATACAAGCCCAATTAAATTTTACTCTTTTGGATGAAAATTAAATGCAAAGAGATCTGTATGTAAACATTGGGAGTGTGCAACAGCCCAATTTCTACACCATGGTCGTGGAATGTGTTGCCTGCAATGTCAAAGTAAGATGAGGAATGTGAATTTTTAATGGTTATTTAATGTAGAGAGCATGCAACACACCACCATGCACACCAAGGACTTTGAATGCATTGCGTGCTGTGTGATTGGAAGATATTATGGGTTGAAATTTATTATCAATCACAATTATTTTAAATATAAATAAGAAACTTTTTTTGTAACACGGAAATATGTGAGTTGTCGTGACAAAATGAGTCGTGTTGTATGCCAGCTCATTTTGAGATATTCACAAAAATAGACAGAAAGTCACAATTTCACAAAAATGAGATTTTTGTTTTTTTGTTAAGTTTAGTAATTAAATTTTATGATTACATTCTTCCTGTTTATGTTTCTTTACAATAAGCATGTTTTTAAATTACATTTTCTAAAGGCTGATTTTCAAAATCAATGGAGAAACATACAGGAAGTCAACAGTTGTTTTATCTTTCAAGTCAATTTTCTCCAAAGTGTGTTTTCATACACCTAGGTTTAAAATGATTTTTCTCTGGTTATACTGAAGCTATAAACCTCATTTAAAAACCAATTTAATGCTTATAATCTCCTTTATCCAAATACCACAATAAATAAAATTTGGTTTTCTGTACAACACGACTCATTTCGTGGTGACACCTCACATATTAGCTAGCCTCTAATGTCTGCAGTGCAGTACAATATACCATCTTATGGGAAGTTAAAGAATTTGGAGTTTGGCAATAATAACAAATCTTGGTTATAAAACAGAATTTAAATATAAGCCCTGCAAGACCAGGGACTATGGGCACTCTTATGGGGGTGTTATGGTGTAATGTTGCTGAGGTTATCCCTAAGTCAGTTCTGCAAAATAAATAAATGAAATGGCTACATTTGGAAGCAAATATTTTACCACCAGGTTTTTAGCTCTACTTTATAGCACATCGGATTTAAAATTTTCTGTCTGTATTTTGTTGTTTTCATATACGATATTCATGAACATTTTTTTTTCTCTTTTCTTTCTTAGGCTGTACTTATAATGGTAAACCCTGGGCAAATGGGGATACATTCCCTGACCCTACTGATGGTTGTAGAAGCTGCCTATGTTTTGTAAGTTAAAGGTTTATATTAATACTATTAATATTAATAATAATTATAATAATAATTAAATTAACAATAATATGTAATGCATAATTCCATATTAATGATCATAGTTGCAAATTGTATAACTAAACCAATTAAAATGAAAATAGGTTATAGAAGAAGTAATATTATATGGATTGAAACAAATATTTTAAAATTAATCTTAAAAGAATATGATATCGTTTTTTACAAAAAAACATTGATATTCCTATATATGGTCATATTTATATGATCACCATACATGGATATGTCATTACCATATATGGGTTTATGAAAGTTTCGTCAAAGAATATTTTATACTCTAGACATAACCGTAATATATTTTGTATTCCCATAATCATCTAATAGAATAACAATTTTCATATTTGTAATAGTCGCCATCTTCAATTACTACATTCTCTTTGTTTCATTATTGCCTTGATCATAGGATGGGCGAGTGACTTGTTCTGATCCAGTTTGTGAAGTACCACCATGTAGAAGACCAGTTGTTCCTGCTGGACAGTGTTGTCCAATTTGTATTGGTAAGTCTCCCACTTTGAGGCATTATAAAATTGCTGTCAATGACCTTCGACTTGTGATAGGAATTTATTTGGTCAACTCAGACTGGTTGTGTTCATTCAACGAAAATTAGTAAATCTTTATTAGCTCATTAAGCGTGCGTACACATTACGCTGTACAAAGGTCAAATTAAGCTATGGTGCCGTATGCGTTAAAGAAAACTAATGAAGATCGGAACAAGTGTATTGATGTTTTTGTTGGTTTTCCCATTACATCTTCATAATACCATTGATTTGTCGCTATATTGAATTTTGGAACATTTTTTTTACCGCAAAATTTACATATAGCTTAGTAGGCCTGCACCACACTCAATACACAGCCTGACAGTATGCTCAAATCCACTGACAGTTGACCTTTATTGCCAAGGTCTGGAAAAATACGCATTACAAAATTAGCCTTGACGAATTGAGTTTAAGCTATTTTAATCTTCATCGAACGAAGATCCATGATTACACACTAGAAAAAGTTATTCTTATATTCTTAGTTCAATCATTGTTAAAAGAAGCAAATGGCCCAATGCGAACAGGGTCTTATTGACTATCTTCATTCAAATGTATGAAAGGTTAGCTTATTAGCCTACTGTATGCTAATCTTGTCTCTTAGTTCTAGTTATGCAATGCCTTGTGTCTGAACGCCCTTTGACTTAACACCAAGCATTACCTTAACTGAAAATGTTCATGGTTTAAAGATACGATAGTGTAAATTTAAACTTTTATAAAACCAATCAAAATTACTGACCTGACTGACAGTTTAAGACACTTAAATCCAGTGGTGGCCATCTTCATAGTAACGGCTCTGTTGTTAAGCCTAAACTTTTAACAAACCAATCAAAATTACTGACCTGACTGACAGTTTCAGTCACCTTAATCCAGTGGTGATCTTCCTCAGAGTGAGGGTTCTGTTGTTAAGCAATCCGTTCACCGGTAATAGGGTCGTATACGTGACTCAGTAAGTGGGCTCCTTCATCTCTGTTCATGGTCTTGTCTTCTCTGCGTCTGATTGTTTCATCTTCTGCTCTGTCTATGATCTTGTAATGGTTCCAATGAATGGTGTGATTTTCTTTTAAGGCGTGATCCGCTATAACTGATTTATTTAGTCCTTACAGGACTGACAAGGATAATTCTTCTGTTGGTAGTACTTTTTCAGTTTTCTCGCATTAGCTGTCCTATGCTTAAACTCTGATTAGTTGTCCTATGCTTAAACTCTGATTAGTTGTCCTATGCTTAAACTCTGATTAGTTGTCCTATGCTTAAACTCT
>JAOTQE010047224.1:0-11429 GCA_025631205.1 Nesometra sesokonis
TTTTCTCTGGTTATACTGAAGCTATGAACCTCATTTAAACACCAATTTAAAGCTTATAATCTCTTCTATCCAAATATTGCAATAACTCAATTTTGGTTTTCTGTACAACATGACTCATTTTGTGGTGACACCTCACAAATGCAAAAGTACTAAATTACAGACCGATTGCATGTACCTTGTAGTTTATTTCCAATAAGTATGGTATACATTATACATTTAAATTAATATTTTTTTTTTACATTTCACAGGCTAAGAGTGGCAAGGATGGTAGATCAGAACCACTGGACAATGCTATCGATCACATGACCCAGAAGACAAAAGACCTGCGAAGACAGGTAAGCAACTTGAGCACTTGTGACATTAGGGAGTAGATTCTGTCCCAGATGTAACAAGAGTGATCGCTCACCTGGTCCATGCTCCCACTGTGATTTCAGGGTGTAAAAGCATTCTCTCATATTTACTATAGCACTAGTAGCCCACTCCACATGGATTTAACGTTCTAACGTTTTTATGTTGATGTGGCAGGAAAAATTTGTTTGAAAGATCAAAGAGATTTGAACCCATGAGCTTCGCTTTTGAAGAACAGTCATGTTAAACAATCTCTTAACTGATCCAGCCACTCAAGCTCTTGCCTGTATTTTACACTACTTGATGAAGTGTGTTTTTTGTTTTGTGGGTCTAGGGGACACCATGCGGTGTAATTTTGAAAATGAGCGATGAATGTTTGTTGGAAATGGGGTCTAAGTTGTGTACAAAATTTAAAAAATGTATTTCAAATCTGGAGACGCTAGATGCTGTTAAAGTTATTGGTTGCAGCATCTCCCCCCCCCCCCCAAAAAAAAAGAACAAAACAAAACAAAAAAACAGAGGTTCTAAGGTCCTAATGATGTTGATTAAAATATGTCATAGTTTAAGCTCCTCTTACACAGAGCTACAGCCCCATGAGGGCCATGGTGATCTGAGTGTGAAACAAAAAATAATGTGGAAGGCAAAAAATAGTAATATATGTCTAAAACAACAACATTTCCAGTATATCCGTTTTTACTTTTTTACACAATGATTTCTTTGCATTATGTTTAAGACATTTGTATTTCTTAAATAAAGCATTAAATATGCATTTTTGTTGTATTTCCTCTTTTACAGTTACGCAAGGCTGTGTCTGATCATGTTTCTGACAGTTTCTTGGAAACCAGTATTCCTCTTTTGATCTTGATTGAGGCAGCCAAGAGTGGCAACGAAGCTGAAGTTGAGGAATATGCAGGTGTCTTTGCAGAACATGCTGGAAAACTGGTTGAGGTAAAAATTGGTTTACAAACCTTATAAGGATATTTTTTCCGAAAAACTGAAAGGTCCACAGATTAATCTCGGATAATTATCAGGATTCAATATTTTGACATTAATTATGTCATCATCATTATAATTACAAAGTTTCTAATTAAAATGAACCACTGGCAAATAAACTGTTTCAACAACTGCTTTGACCATGGCAATAAATTGTTCTTTAATCGAAGATCATTGCCTCAGTTGTTAAGAAAATCACGTACAATCACTGGTTTTCTGAGAACATCATGCATTTGTCGGTACAAAAAATAACCTTTGAATTTCAGAGCTGTATGTCCTATTAAATTGCCTTGTTTTGACATTTTGAAATAATTTTGTCTTATTTTACAGTGTCAGTTAGCTAAATCCGTGGTATTTTTTGTAATTGCAATCATTTTCCCTTATCTGAATATATTGCCACTCTCCTTATTTTAGGCTTGAAATATAAGTTATTCCACACCGTCTTTTGGATGAGTCTTGTGTGTAACATGGTATTAGTATTGTTGGCCGTTTTTTAGAGCAGATAACACAAAGTCTCTATGTGCTTGACGTGGCGCATATGTATGAATGCAGTACACACTTCAGAAAAGGTTAATGAATTTTTTCCTAGTGTACTGCCTAACCACCACTAGAAGATCTCATTGGAATGGAAACACGTTTTCAGACTTAATGGGTTTTTATTGATGTATTATACCCAAATATTCCAATGCAATCTATTTGCTTTTTTATATAGGTTGCAAATCTAGCTTGTTCAATGTCAAATGATGAAGAAGGTGTGAAGATGGTTAGACTGGCAGCATATCAAATTGAAACACTTTGTGCACAGGTTTGTAACATATTTGTTTTTCCAAGTAATTAACATAGATTTAATTAATTCACATCCAACAGCAAGTAACTCCTTAATAGTCCCTAACCATTTCACAGCGCGGTGTTAATCGCACCTCTGTGCGTGTATGCGGGAAATATTTGTTAAGAAAATTGGTGTAGTTTTAAATAAATTTACCTAAAAATACTAAAAGAGGTTATTTCAAAATTCTTTTTATATGTTAATGTGGTCAAGACATTGACATATGGTGGAAATGGAAAAAATTGATAATTTACATCATCATGACATCATAGATGGTAGCCAAAATTGTAAGAATTACTTATGGTTATCCCAAAATTTAGCTATAGGAATTAAAAATGTTGAATTATGGAACTTGCAGCAAAAGATGGCTACCTAAAAACTTGCTATTTATAAATCTTTCAGGTTTATAATTATTTTTGTGAAAATTTTACTCCGACATTTTGAAAATAATATATAGACTGTTGGTACTACAACTGAAGTTTATGTGAATAACTTGGTTATTTTACAGGTCATAAATGCAGCGCGTACTCTTGCAGCACGACCACAAAGCAAAGCTGCCCTCGGCAACATGGAGGCTTTCAAACAACAGTGGGAATCACAGGTGAAGGTGTTGACCGAGGCAGTTGATGACATTACCACTATTGATGACTTCTTGGCTGTATCAGGTTAGAAAATTCAGTTTTTTTATGCTAATGTCAAAAATTTAATTGTAGAAAGAGTATAAATAGTTCCCTATTACATACTGCACATAAAGGCAGTTGATGACATCACAACCATTGATGACTTCTTGGCTGTATCAGGTCAGAAAATACAATTTTTCCTATTACATACTGGGCATAAAAGGCAAAACTCTGGAGAGGCTAGTGGTGTTTTTGGCAGCCAAATTGTCTGCTGCTGTGACTTCATGTTGAATTTGTTAGAAAAAAACTTTGTTACCATGGTAAAAGAACTTCTATAAGACCCATTTTTTGAAACTTTGCTGACTGCAATTTTTAAAAAGAAAACAAAAACCTATTGATTTTTTTACCTCTGTGATGTTTTTTGTACTTTGTCGTTTCCATCATGCTGTTTTCTAAAAAGCCTTAATATGCCAATACTCCTGATTATTTTTTCTTGTTACTAAGTTGTAGTAAATTAACTGACATAGGATAGACCTTGAGAGGAAATTACTCCAGTAAATACAGTACTTCAGTGATCTATAAATATTTTTATTATTTTTCGGTGCTAGAAAACTATGCAAATTTTTAGTCAAAGTGTATGGATCTAGATAATAATTTTTTTTTTAGTTCTTTCATATGTTGAAGAAAAGTAAATTAATTTTTATTTAAACTATTTATAGAGGGACATATCCTTGAAGATGTCAACAAGTGTGTGGTAGCCTTGCAAGAAGGTGATGTCAGCACTCTAGATCGTGTCGCAGGTGCTATTAGAGGGCGCTGTGCACGTGTCTGTAGAGTTGTTGAGACCGAGATGGGCATGTATGAAGCTGGCCTGTACACAGAGAAAGTTAAAGAAGCAATTAATATTATGAGAGAAGATGGTAAATGTTCAATTTCTTCAATTAAATTAAAAAAATCTTTAAAAAAAGCTTGTTGCCCAAGCACAATATTTTCTTAAATGTGGGTCAGTTGGTCAGGATTGTTGTATATTACCATCTGGTAAACACTATAGTGTTTCTGGTTAAACACTATAGTGTTTCCAGTTAAACACTATAGTGTTTCCGGTTAAACACCATAGTGTTTCGGGTTAAAAACTATGGTGGTTCCAGTTAAACACTATAGTGTTTCCAGTTAAACACCATAGTGTTTTCGGTTAAACACTAGTGTTTCCAGTTAAACACTATAGTGTTTCCAGTCAAACACCATAGTGTTTCCGGTTAAAAACTATTGTGTTTCCACATAAAGAATATCATGTTTCCTGTTAAACACTATAGTGTGTCCAGTTAAACACCATAGTGTTTCTGAGAGGTATTGAGCAGCGTCTATTGTGTATTTTTTGTCTATGAACAGGATAACTTTTTAAAGACTTAAGATAGCCTCACCAAATTTTCAAGATCAATTTATGAGGTAAATATATCGGATGGGATCGAAAACGGGCACCATATGTCACATGGCTTGGCTGCCATCTTGGAATTTTCAAATAACATCTTTTTGACCACTACTCCCTTATCAAAACTTGAAACTCCTCAAATATGGAGTTTACACTACATACCTCACCCCAACCGACAAGTTAAAAAAGGGGCACCCCATGTCACATTTTTAAAAATCATTTTTTAGCCACTACTTCTATACCAGTCAACTTTGGAATTTACGCTCCTTACCTTACCCTGACTGGCAGTGCAACGCTGTTAAGCTCAATTTTTTTAGTAGCCCATTTTGCTATTATTTTCTATCATTTTTTTTATTCCTTCCACAATTTTTTGTAATTTTTATAGGAACAACTTCTTTTTGTCCATTTCTCATTGATTATTGGCATAGTATAAATGGACCTTAACACAGACTGTTTACAGTATTCAGTTTCTTAATAATTTTTATGTAATCATGATTTATTTAACAGTGATACCAGTCTATGCGCAGTGTGTTGAAGTTGCTGTAGATGCGTTAAGTTCAGATCCAGAGAAAGACCCTGATGAAAATGAATTCATCGATGCATCTAGAATGGTTTACGACGGCATACGTGATATCCGGCGAGCGGTTCTAATGAACAGGGTATGTGTTTTGTTAATAATTTTTCACTACTTTTGAATAAGCGCTGTACCAAATTTGGCTTTTAATATAACCATCACTAAACAAGGGTACAAATTAACTTGCATGTAATGAAACATTTTGAGAAAAGGGATTTTAGATAGACTGTAGTGTTAAAATTAATAAATAAAACAAGAATTTATTTAGAATGTTTATTTTCGATTATTTCTTAAGAATATGTGTTAGGTAACATGAGGAAGGGCACTACACAAAGTATTGTGTTAATATGCATCACTATCATATAACAGAGCTGTTTGCGCAGTGGTAGCAGTTCAGAATGCACTTTACTCACATTGCTTCAGTCTATTCAGGATTGTAACCGGCAAATTGCTGGGAAGTAACCTCTAATAGAGTAGCATCCCATCCAGGGAGAGTATCACTTTCATTCAGGCTTTAAGAACCAGAGAATTTCTAGCCTTACAAGCCTATGGCTTGCAAGAAGATTTACTTTTAATATCGAATAAGCACTGAACTCCCAAAATTTAAGAAGCGCTGTGGCACTTTTTTTAAGATTTACAGAAGCCTGGCAGTAAAATGTACGATTGAATTGAATTAAAAAATAAAGATCAGATATACAGATTGTCCATATTTGACTTTGATACTAGTATCTGGTTTTTGCATTTAAATTTTAGCAACCAAAAGTAGATTAATTGTGACATTTGTTTTACAGAACCCAGAAGACATATTCGATGAGTCTGAGATGGAAGAAGAGGAAGATTATGATACAAAGAGTAAATGTAAGTAATCCTGAAAATGTCTCGTCAGATTAAAATGACCAAACAATTACATTCCAGATGAATTGTCAATTGAAAATGAACTACAAAATTGCATTTAATAATGTAATGTCACATGAAAATGTCCAATAAAATTACATTAAAGATGAAAAATTTACATGTATCATCACATGAAACAGACCAACAAAAATCACATTCTGTATTGTCATGTCGAAAATGTCACATTAAAAATGGTTTTGTCATTTTATAATGGCCAAAAAATCAGATTCAAGAGCAAAAAAAATCACATTAAATTTTTTTAAATTTTGCTCTTAGTAAAATAATATCAAAGTTAAGAACTTCAAAATAGGAATTATGAACACTGTGTAGTTTCTTTACACTAAACAGTGATAAAAAGTATGCAGGCTGCCAGCCTTTAGATGTGTTTTTCCTTGCAAATTTTTGTAAACAAATAACCAGTGACGGTGCCAGGAATTACCCCTCCCCCCTCATAGCGCCACTCACTGAAACGAACTGTTTAACATTAGTGGTAGATAATTTTAAAATCCCCTCATTTCTAGTGTCATGGTCATATTACTTTAAAATAGTGTAACTTATTTTCAATTTTTTTTTTATTTCAAGTGACAATCCAAACTGTCAATTTCAGAAAATCTTGAAAGGACACTTTCCTGCATGAAAACTTATCCAAAATATATTGTAGAATGAATTGCATGTTCCAATAGTACATAAAACTTATTAAAACAAAATTGGGCCATAATGCACAAACTTTGCAAAAGTTTTGATCTTCCAATATTATTTGAGTAAACGTTACCAAGACACAGAGATACAGCTGGAGTATTGATTAATGTATAGATTTTTTGTACTTTGTAAATCTATAAATTTATAGCAGACTTCTGTATTCAATGTTTTAATTATTATTTACGTTTTAGCAAGTTACCAAACAAATGACGAAGAATTAGAAGAGGGTCATGTTGGAAGAGTAAGTAAACATAACATTTAAAGAAAACTAGACCTCTCAACACTGAAATGATAAACGTCCATAGATTAATCCCAGATAAGAAAGTATAATGCATACTCCAAGTATTGAAATACATCCTGGGTTTCAATATTTTAACATTAATTATATCATCATCAAAGTATAATATATACTCCAACTATTGAAATACATGCCATCGTGTTGGAATTCAATATTTCATCATTAATTGTGTCATCATCAGGAGTATAATGCATACTCCCAGTATTGAAATACATGTCTGGGATTCAATATTTTAACATTAATTATGCCATCATCAAAGTGCAATGCATACTCCCAAGTATTGAAATACTGTACATACCATTATGTTGGGATTCAATATAAATCCTAACATGATTTCATGCATTTCAATACTTATCAGAATTGATCCGAATGCAGATATAACTCTTAACATTCTTAATAAGCAAATGACAATTTTTCTGTTTCTATGTATTGTGAAAAACTATCTTTGTGACTTACCCCTCTTCTGGCTACATCTTTTTTCAATGATATTGTTAATAACCGTGATTGATTGTATATAAATGTACATAACTAAACATGTTTTATTTTTGTATTAAGAACCAAATGAGACAACTTCCACAAGAAGAGAGACAAAAGATCGAAGAACAAGTTGAAGAATTCAAAGTGGAGAAGGCCAAACTGGACCAGGAGATGGCCAAGTGGGACGATAGTGGCAACGACATCATCATACTTGCCAAGAAGATGTGTATGATTATGATGGAGATGACGGACTTTACACGGTATGTTGCTGAACAAAATGTTTCTTAAAAATGCAAGTGGCATTGTAACTTGGTGTTATCCTTCCAGTCCTGAGGTTCTGGGTTGAAACCTGGCTAAACAACATGTCTTTCCCACAACTTAACACACAAAGCCTAATACTCATGATTTTAAAAAAAATCACATTTTTCTCGTCCTGCCCTTTGAAAAAAATAACACCCTCCAACAACGTGGATCTATCATGTTAAATTACTAGGAGGATCTACCTAGCATCACAGAGAACTACCTAATAACTAGGTAGTATATTTATTGATGCTATTGATATCGCAAGTTCAATAAGTAATTGATTGCTTGTCATGGTGTCAGTTCTAATTAGTTTTAAGGTCAATTAATGGCTGTATTTTGCTATGTACTTGTAGGGCATTGCTGATCATATCTCCTTGGTAGCCTCTTTTGAGAGGGGAGTTGGCCTTGTGTTAAATGGTAATAATGAGATGATAATAATGTTGTAGATATGTAGCAAGTCTGGTGTATGGTAGTTTTTATAGGGTTAACCCTGTTAACTACCTACATCTACCTTGTCACTACCATTATCTACCGTGATTTTGTTAATTTTTTCCTTATTTAAAATGTGTTTAGTTGTTGGGAGCGGTTGACACAGCAGTTGTATTTTGGACTTCCATTCATGAGGTAGGAAGTCCAAGATTCACTTTAGCTGGTTGTTTTCTTAGGCAAGGCACTTTAATCACATAGTCTCTCCCCAACCTGGAGTATAAGTGGGTAACTGGGAGGTACAAATTTCATATGCGCTGATTACAGCTGCAACATTATCGAATGGATTTTGTTCTATAGGGGGGAATCACAATACAAAAGAAGGAAAAAACATCCATCCAACATGTCATTATCAGGAATTATGGATGATTCCTGACATAATTTATGTTGAAATATTATATATATGTCATCTTCAAGAAGGATTATTCCTGATGATGGCATAATTTATGCCGAAATATTGAATCCTGTCACGATTACGTGGATCTCATTGCTAGGAGAATGTATTATACTTAAATGAATCAATATTATTTTTATTAATTTTCTGACTACAGTGGTCATGGACCTTTGAAGAACACCATGGATGTGATCAAGGCAGCCAAGAAGATTGCAGACTTTGGTAACAAATTGGACAACCTAGCTCGAGCCATTGCTGACCAATGTCCAGACTCCTCGTCCAAAACCGATCTGGTGTCATACCTTCAGAAGATCACTCTGTACTGCCATCAATTAAACATCACCAGTAAAGTGAAAGCGGAGGTGCAGAACGTCAGTGGTGAACTGGTGCTTTCAGGTGTAAGTACAAAATTCATAAAATAAAAACAAGTTCTCATTAAGCTTGACAGCTCCGATTCGAATGCCCTATTAATATGCTGCCATTAGTTAAACATCACCAGTAAAGTGAAAGCAGAGGTACAGAATGTCAGTGGTTAACTGGTGCTTTCAGGTGTAAGTTCAAATTTGCATAAAAAACAAGTTCTTGAAAAAAATTGGTAATTCCAATTTACAAAAAATATAATTCATTGTTTGTATAATAATGTATAAAATCGTTAAGAAAAATTCTCAAACGGTGGTATTGCATAAATGCATAAATGTATAAAAAGTATGTTTAAGTCCATGGTTAAAACATTGAATACCCTGTGGTATGAAGGAGAAAAGATAGTTGGTGTGTAGAAACAACCATTTTATTGTATATGGTGAGGCTTCAGTTTACAATAAAGAGAATGACATTGGGTACGTTTTCATAACTTTTTGTCCGGATCCTGTAAGCCCTAGAGAGTAATTTCTTATCCCTTAATGAGCTTCCAATAGCCATAGATTAGGACTACCACAGGCAGGCAACATTTGGAGGCCTGGGAGACGGCACACCTCACTGAGTGACCTTCTGCTATTGTACACAGTCATTTTAATGAGGTAGAATGATACCTAGACACTGCCCAGACTAGTAGCACTATCCGGACTTGTGGTCAAAAAAGTAAACACTTGTTTAAATGACTGCTAGAGGACCACTGTGACAGCAGATCAATCTGAACAACAAAAATGTACAAAAACACAGCCTTTTATCCACCAGGATGGAATAAAAAAACCTTGATAGGGTACCAAGGTAACCCTAGCACACATTGGACTTTTGGCACCCCTAAAAATACTGTGGATTCTATTTATATCAGACTGATTTTCATTACCACCTCTTGAAATAAGTAATTCTATACACCAAAAATAGTTAAGTGTGTAAAACACTTAAATTATATATTGTTAAAATTAAATGAACGCATTTTCTTTAGAGAATATAGTCTATAATTTTTTTAACACAATTTTTATGGATTTGTGTTATATCTAAATTTTTTATTATTGTTGTATAGTGTTTTATTCAGAATAATTGAATACATTATCAAACAGAGAGAGAGAACATGCATACACAATTTTGAAACCTATCTACCTGATAACTAGAGGAGTCAAGTAAAGAACGGGAGGAACACTAAAATGATATTATTTACTCTTTTCATTGGTTGTGAGCAGGGCTCTCTCGAGTTCGAGGAGAGAAGAGGCATTAAACCCATTCACTCCCCCAGACACACAATTTGTGACCTAAAAGATTTTTCTTCATTACATTGAAATATTTACAACACATTTACCTAAGTCAACACTTCTCTATTTTCTTAAATTTTATGTTGGTCTGTTAAATTATTTTTCAGTTGGACAGTGCATCGTCATTGATCACAGCAGCTAAGAATTTGATGACAGCTGTAGTACAGACTGTGAAAGCATCATATGTAGCATCAACTAAATACAACAGACTGAAGGGTACAAGTGCCGTCAATGTAAGTTCATTTATAAACTTTTCACACACATAAGTACACTGCTATCTGTATAATTGGAAACAAGTTATCATAATTTAATAGCTTTGGATCTATCCCTTTTAGTTTGTTTAAAAACTGCTCATCTATTAAGAACAGTGCATTTCTTAATTGCCATAATTACCTTGCTATAAGCCTACTACCATAATAATCAGATGGGTCGTATTTAGTGCTCTCATAAATAAATTGACTTTAAAATGTTTTTGAAATCTTTACTTTTCTAACTTAAGTTCTATTGTTGACCTAGTCAGGTCAGTCGGTATAGCATCAGACTTCCAGTAAAATCACTCGAGGATTTCAATTCTCTTTCAGAACTGTATAAAAAGTAAAAAAAGTCATCACTTTTCTGTCCATTTAAAAAAAAAATCCTTTACATAATGAGACAGATACTTCTAAAATTAACCAAGCTTACATAAGCAGGCCCATATACTGTATTTAAATTAGTCTTAGTGTTTCTAAAATAAGTGGAGAACAGCATCATTTCCAAAGCTGATGGGAATTTGAACTGATGTGACCAATGAAATTTAGTTGTAGATAATTTTTGTTCAATTTATTAAAGCATATATAACATGCATATGTTTCAAAAATTGTTGAAAGGAAATGTGTAAAAACAAGGTAAAAAACTACCTCTGAATATATGCCAAGTTTCATTTCAAACCCTCCGATGGTTTAAGAAAATTTCTCAGGGCCTATTTCTAGTGGAGAGAAAAAAATCAATCAAAAATCTTTTTTTTTTGATTGATTATTTTTTGGTAGTAAAAATGGGATCAGTTCAACAAAACCCATAAAAAAATACATATTAAAAACTCGCTGTGGATTAAGGGTTGAAACGGCAAATAATTGATTATCGTGGTACAATTTTTTTAGCGACGACGCGAAAAATACCGATTATTTTGTGGCCATGGTCGAATCACAGGCACAACAAAACAACTAGCCTAGGTCTAGCCTCACTTTTTGTATCGAAATTCATATTATCGTCATGTGGAATTGAAAAATAACCTTAAAAAATCTTTGCATGGGCCTACCTATTCAGTGTAGCATCCGTTTCCTTCACCAGTCTAATGAATCAATATAATTACAGTCTAATGAATCAATATAATTACAGTCTAATGAATCAATATAATTACAGTC
>JAOTQE010047334.1:0-21187 GCA_025631205.1 Nesometra sesokonis
TCTTACAAAGCGGCACCGACAACGCGCTGCCTTCGGGAGACTATTATTTCCTTTCGAGTGAATACAATTTTAACAGTAACCCCATGAGCTTACACGCAAAATAATGGTACGATCCAAAAACTAATGTTGATGCGTGGTCAACGCGTCGGGAGAATACTCAATAAGCCTTAACGTTGTCGGCGCGATTTTGCGAAGCTTTAGAATGACGGCTTCCCTAACACTGTGTAGCATATACCGCGCAGAATTTTTCCTTAATATTTCATTCGTAATTTGTACAATAGTTATGGGATTTTTAATATTTGTCAATTACAACCTTTGGATGGGTATTTAGCCAAAATTAATTTAATTTGAATTATTTATATATACAAAAATAAATTTAAAAGTGGATATTAACAATTCTGAAATACATAAGCCTACTGAACTGTAGCTACTTCAATGTGTTTTCAATATACAACTGTTCCCTGGTGATATATTGATACATAACAGTGATTATTTTAATTTTTTCGAATTCTAAAATGTACAATAGTCTTAACAAAAAAAATATTTTTTAAACAAGCCTTCACCCTATAAAGCCATCCAATATAATAAAAATAACAAAGACAATGTTTAGATTGGTGAATCGTTTATTATTAGGCCTATGTTTATCTGTATAATGATATAGTGTGTCAAGACTTTATGCAGTAGCTGGGTATTCGTTTTTTTTTCAAACATCTTATTTATAATTTGTGGAATAGGCCCATGACTAGTAATGAGCAAAACAACCGAACAGAAAATAAAATGAAGACAAACCTGTTAAAATCAACCCCATTTTTTAGAGACACGTTTTTGTACGGTACTTTCATTTATAATTGTGAATACATTTTAATTTCAATGTAAAATATATATGGTCATGATGATAAATAAAAAATGTTAATCAAATTATGCTTTGATGATTTGTTAATTACCGGTACCGTAGGCTAGGCCTAAGCCCTATATACGTTTTAAGTTGTTTTGCAAAAAGGAAGTAAATAACTATTATTACGGTATAATCATATTTATTTAAATCTTTAAAAAAAATCGAAAAGTTCAGTAGGCCTATTTGTTTGTTTGTTGTTTTTTTATATTTTAAAATAACATTCGACACAGTCGTTAACTGTGCTATAGTCTAAAGTAGACCTATACCAAAATGATCACTAAAATACACATATTGTTTATGATATAAAAAATATCTTATTATTTAGCAAATATAATATTTATATGAATTGATAAATTGCATTACACATTTCAGTTTGGATGATATAACTTAATAACAATAAAAAATCATTTCTTGGTTAAACAGTTTGTACGATATAACGAAATAAATTAATGAATAATATATATTTTATTTTGTCTTGTTACCAGCAAAACATAGAGAAAATAATGCAATACACATCGCGTGTTCTAAAATCAAGTTTGCGCACATAGCACGCTTGGTAACAACATGGCTTCTAATTGCGCGTAAATAGAAGTTGGCCAAACTCTCTCTATATACGGCTCTGTTAACCACTAACCTACAGCACCACCACAATTTACTAGATTAGAATATAATAATAGTGGAAGCAGTTGGTGCAGCGGTTGCGTTTCAGACTTACATACACGAGGTCGGTGGTTCAAGGCTTACTCTGGTCGACTGTTTGTTTCTAGGCAAGACATCCACTTTACCTCTCTCCACCCAGGAGTATAAGTGGGTACCCAGGAGGTACAAATGCCATATGCACTGATTACAGCTGCAACATTATGCAATGGATTGTGTTCCAAGTGTTTGTTCCTATTATTAGGGGTAGTAATTGTGAAGCGCTTAGAGGCCTTGGCAATAAGCGCTATATAATTGTCATATTATTATTATTAATATAAATAATGAAAGTAATTAAATATAAAATATTCCCATGTTTAAACTGAATCTAATATTATATTTTTTTTATATTTACAAACAAAATTATGTTGTCTGTTTTAAGAATTATATTTCTACTCAATTTAATAAACTTCAAATTACCAATTATCAATTGTTTAAAGGTATAAATTATTACATATAGTACAATGATATTATAATATTAAAATATAAATATTAAAAAGGTGGAACAGTTATGTAAATATACTATGTTAAAGTATAAAATTGGTTTTAGATTTTTACTGAAGGCTGTCTCATCTAGAATTATGTGCATGTTATCTGTATGTTTTATGTGGACACACTTCTTGTAAATTATTCATGATTTTAATGCAAGTATTAATAAGATTATTTTAAACCGATTACCTGTTTCGAGAGCGAGCTGCATGGATTAGATTAAAATCATTTAGATTTTCCACTAGTGTTTTCTGTTTTCTCCCCTTCGCCCGTTGTTGTTACTAATCTTTTGCGCTCCTTGTACAAAAACCTCCAGTCTTTCTGAGTGTTTCCTTAAATCTTGCCTACAAATGAACTACATCACAATAGGTTGTTAAAAATCTCAAGAACTCTTCAAAACAAAACACTAAATAAATTTCAAGAACTGTTCAAGATAAACACTGACTTTATAAAATCATGTAATTGGTGATTTTTATCATTGACAGCCCTAGTTTCATAAACTGATCAATACAGAATAATTTTTAAAAAGTTAATTTTATCATTCTGCAGTTACTGCAGTAATCTATTTCTATTACATCTACTGCAGTTACTGCAGTAATCTAACTGCAGTAATCTATTGCTATTACATCTACTGCAGTTAATGTAGTAATCTATTGCTATTACATCTACTGCAGTAACTACAGTAATCTATTGCTATTACATCTACTACAGTTACTGCAGTAATCTATTGCTAATACATCTACTGCAGGTACTGCAGTAATCTTTTGCTATTACATCTACTGCAGTTACTGCAGAAATCCAGTGACATTGCTACTGAACTGATATTGTCGTAACTGAGTTAATGTAGTAACTGCAGCAGAAAAATTCTGAAAAATATATTTTTAGGCAAATTTGGTATGAAGTCTGTAAGATGCTGGATTAGTATAGGGAATACTGAAACGAGTCGATGGTTCCTAACCAAGACGAACTATCTTAACTTGTTCTTGCTCTCCTTCCTGCCTTATGGGTACGTTCTTAGAAAAGAAAAATGACGAAGACTTTCTTAATAGAAATTGTACAACGGTACACATTTGCCTGTGCATTAAAAAATGAATTTTCCCAGAAACTCACTGGCAGATTTGAAAAAGAATTATTCTTATTTATAATTAGCCAATTAAGATATTTTATTAAGCATTATTAATCCACATGCTTTATTTATGCATTTGTGGTCATGCACAAAATGTTTGTTTCCCACGTATAGTATCACTGGTGAATATGAGGTATGGCGTGGCAAAACCACCAAGTTGTCGCAAAATTTTTAAAATGGCGTTAACATTGAAACCATATTGTACTTGTTTTAAGCTTTAAAATGATGGTAAATTTTCAAAATCAGATACCAATAACCGAAGATATGTAACAAAATAGACACAAATTTCCTTTGTATTTGTTTATATTTCCTGTTGTTTAATTGCTTATTTCCCAATAACTTCCTGTGCGACAACTTGGTGGTTTTGCCATGCCTTGCCTCATATGTAATGAACAAGCAGGTAGCTCTCAGTGTATAATAGGGATGCCCCTCTCTCATCATTATCAGAGGTACCAATTCCCCTGAAAATGGCGGGAGTCTCCTGATTTTTTTAGTCATCTCTGTCCTGAAAAAATGCATATTTCTCCTGAAAATTTTAAGTGTCTCCAAAAATATTCAGAGTGGGTCTTGGCCTAGCCTAGGAGCAAAATCAGTTGTCCCTTAAAAAACAGCTCTGCTCAGTGTTAAACACAATTTGTATACAATAATAGAGATATTTTCACATACTTGTTATGTACTTTTCTGTGTTCTGTTTTTTATTGTGACACGTCGCACAATTGCATTTACGCAAATTTGATAGACAAAGCAGCCGAGATAAAATCTCCTGATCTCACTTCTCAAATTTGGGACATCTGCATTTTAATCTACTAGCTTTTACAACAGCAAAAGCGATCCAAGTTATCCTGGGTTACTTTTGGAACCGGGTACATTAAGTAGCACTTTTTTTATGCTTGTTGTCTTGGTGTACTCTCCAATTTCACAATCATTCTGAGCTTACATAAATAAAGAAACAAAACTTTATATTAGTTGGTTAACATTAGTGATTAATGCACCAATTAAACTTCAATGTAGTTTTGAAAATGTATTTTCAACAATTTTAATCGTGACAAGACTCAATATTTCGACATAAATTATGTCATATGGTGACATAATTTGTCGAAATATTAAATCCTGTCACAATGGCATGCATCTCATTGCTTGGAGTATGCATTATACTTTCTTTAAGTTGATTAGTGGACCTCTCGGATTTAATTGTTTTATTTGAGTAGTGATTGAAAATTTAACAACTGTAGGTGTTTTGTGAAGTTTAGTGTAATTATCAAAGGGTTTCTGTTTTCACAGTACATTCAATGGCAATATTCACAATCAAAAAATAAACTTCCTGTCATTTAATGTTAATTTGTATTCATCACATTAATATTGATTTAGATTGGAGTTTCTTTGGTACATTTTTCTTAGGTACAATATTGTAATTGTTTTTTTCTTGTTTGTAAAATGAGTTTATATAGTGAACATTAATTTTTAGTAAAATGGATCAACCATCTTCATTAATCATTTTGCACAAAGATACATTTTGAATCCTTCTGGTTATATTCGGGGAGAGAAAGTTATTTAGGTGGCCTTCTCTTGTTAAATACAGTGTAAACATTTTTTATAAGAAAAGCTCAGCAGTTGACGGAGATCTTTGATCAATAACATTTACCTCTGTAGGAATTCCAAGAGAAGCATGTTGGGTTCGACGTGAACCTGGACTCAGATGAAGAACAGCCCGAAAGGCACGAAAAGTTACACAGACGTGATACGCCTCATTATCTCAAGAACAAGCGCGTTAACGAACTGGATGAGGACGCTAGCGCCATATTAAACCGGGTGCTGGCCCAGCAAGCTATGGATACCCAAGAAATTAGACAACAACGGGTAAAACTGTCTTGCAATTATCTATGTGCTTCATACCGTTTTGCTACCACAGTGTTCATTCATTAGACAAAAATCAACCTAACTTTGTATGCGCAGCAGAACTCATTTTCAAGCTTGTGAAATTTGTTGTCTTTAAATGTAGAGGCGTGCAGATAAGCAGTCATTCACCCATACTTTTTAGGGATAGATCTAAGTCCTCTTCTTAATGTTTAACTAATTTAACACTTATGGGTAAGTTTTAACATTGTGAGCAAGCTTTTAACTCTAATAATTTAGATGATTTCCATGACAGATCTGTTTTCTAATACAACACCTACACATTTAGTTCTAGCAAACATCTCCCTCAGGCACTTAAACATTAAATTACATGTTTTTTGACTAATAATTGACATATGCCAGTTGGTTTGCATTCAGCGCTGACTAATAAACTAACACCCACATTCAAGTTCAGTGTTGCCTTTTTTTTAATCACTGAATGAGGTATCGTATGTGTTTTAAATGCTTGTTTTGCTTGCTTTTGTGCCAAAGTTTGCTTTGCCTACCTTATTAACATAATTGTATTATATTGTTTTCTTATATAATATTATTCATTATTTTCTTACCATAACATCATTATTTCTTCATCATGTAGTGTTTTATCATTTTGCCATTTTTACTGTTTTATCATTTTGCAGTTAGTATTATTTTATCATTTTGTTGTTAATATTGTTTTATCATTTTGCTGCTTTTTGCTGCTTACATTGTATATTATTTGCTTTTTTTGTTCAGCTTTAACAGGAATGCATGCATTTGGCCCTAACTACTTTTCAACTAAAAACAAATTTTCAAAAATAAAAAGTTTATTCAAAACCAGTATCTAGTTTTAGCTGAAAAGAACATCTGTGTGGTCTGATGTAAAAGAAATATCGTTACTGTGGTCAATAGAAAATGAGGATTGTAACAGAAGAACAGAAGAAATAGGCAATTTTGTGGGCTTTGGACAATTAAACTTTGTTGTTATAGACCGAATTAGCAGTGGCCTGTGACGTCATGAAAACTTGCCGTCATGGGTATTAAAAGCAAAACACTACTGTGAAGTTCTAACTTACAACAAAGTGCGAGTATGAATGCTACCCAAAAAATCAGTTTAATACATATTTAGCAAGTATGATCATTTTTAAGGTATTAGTAAACATCTGCCTTAGTCTTAGATTAAGTAGAACACAGTTGATTTAGTTTTAATTTACATTTACAAGGAAATTTAAGCTAAGCCAAAAATTGAAACTTGTTGATCCATTCAGGAGAGGTAAGCCGCTATGTGCACAAGCGGAACAACACTGTTTGCATGGTGGGTGCCTAATACCATTCATAGTTATCGGCCAATTTGACAGCTGTAATTCATTCCAATTTAAGTAAAACTAAGCATAGCTAGTGATAAATGATGTAAGAATATATCCCAACACTTCGGAATGAGTTACCCACCAAGAAATAAACTTTAAAGTTGTCCTTTTTGAGCTCCTTTAACACAGCGAAGTATACAAAAGAGCATCCTCTAGTTATAAACATACCCACAAACTAGATTTAAACAAGGTCACTAATTCAATCTATTAGAAAATGAGGATTTTAACACATGGGTAAAGAAACAGGCAATTTTATTGGCTTTGAACTATTAAACTTTGTTGTAATAATAGACCAAATTAATGATGGCCTGTGATGTCACAAAAACTTGCAACCATGAATATGAAAACCAAAACAGAAGCAGAAGAAGAGCCTTCAGACTGATCAATTTCAGCATGTACAAAACTGTTCATCTATGACTGGTTTGAGGATAAGGTCTTGAAATAGAATTCCACCAATGGTCCATATTCTCCATTAGCCATCTCAATTTGAAAATCCTTCTAACAACTTACTCAGTCAAGACCCTTCTTAGGTCTCATAAAAAATTATTAGTTTGTCAACCCTACCAAAGCATAAAAAACTGATGAGGGCGGGAGGTGTTCTTTTTCTTTAGCAACCTGCCAATGTTGTAGTGATCTCACATTGGGACATCAATATTTTATACTCGCGCAAATACGACCAGTGCACCAGCCTACAGTGAGTATTGATCATTGTAGGCCTATGCCTAGTTTTTGTGAACATCGTTGTGAGCTTGAAAATCATTCATATATTGATTTTAAAAATAATCAAAATGAAAAAAAATCAGGATTTCTCCAAAATGTGATGCGCGCGTGGGTGGAAAACTAACGATTTTTTTTCTAAGAGGCCTTATATAAATTTTCATATATATCTAAAAAATCATTTCTTCATACAAGCCTGGCCTTTTACATAGAATTTCTTTATACCTATTTCTTTATACCTTCTATAGAAATGTACAAGACCAGATATTTGCCTGTCTTTATGTCATAATATGGAACAAGCTCTCCATGTGTGATACAGTTAGGTTCCCAGCGTTATACATATGAGAGTGTAAACAAAATTTATACACAGGGACACCTAGTCATATGATGGATATCACCATATCCATCCTAAAATTGACACTTCCTGGGTGTAATAAAACCTAAGCAAAGTGTCTGCAGCTCTTTAGAGGGCAGTAGACACAAACTGTCTGATTTTACCTCTAAATAGTTATGTTTTTAGTATTGGTATGTGCAACTTGTGTGCTTCTTTGAAGGTGAAATCTCGGTGGGAGATCTGTCTTAATCCAGTTAGATCCTTAAGTAAGACCAGTAGTATATCACTTTGAAAACAGGTTTATTGTGAAACTGTCAATTTTGTGGCTTTTAAGCTGCAATCCCACTGGATTTCAGAGTTCCCAAGTTGGAAAACTAGAAATCCTGGAGATTTTGTCAGCTAGGGGTTTTTGGTTTTTTTTTTGCTGTTTTGGGTACTATATGGGCATCTAAAAGTAAATCATATAAACAACAATGCTTTGGATAACTACAAATAACAAGTGCTTTACTTTTAACTGTTGCTATATTTAGTATAATTATTGACAAAGAAATCTTTAAAATACCATTTAGTGATCATGAAAATCACAAAATAGTTCTGCTATTAATTTACTGAAAGTCCTGGAGGTAATCATAACAATTTAAAATTCCTGGAGAAAACTGGGTATTTCCTGGAGACAGGGAGATAAAAGCAAATTTGCTGGAGACTCCAGGCTATATCTTGAAGACTTAGGAGCCCTGGGATTTAAAACAGCGATTTCACCAAGACTAGAGGTAACATTTTAAAGTTTAAATCTCCTGTTCACATCTGGATAAGGCATGCTACACGATTAGTTACACAAGATCAAAAGTCACATCTGATTGCCTGGACAGACCAACGAGAACCATCCGTTAATACAACTCAGCAAGTTTCCAGAGTTGTGCTGTTTGCATTGGACTTTCCTACTTGATTAAGCTCTACCATAGTTTCCTAAACTGGCGGCAACAGGAATTCTCCAACAGTAGGGCATTTCTCCCGATGGGGGCACTGGCCTCGACGGGTTGGGATTGGGCAAGTTTGAGGTGGGCGTGTCCCCGGTTTTCAGTTTGATGAACAAAGCAAAAAAACGTTATTTTGCTGTGTTTTGCATGCCTTTTTAGGCTGTTTTGGTGTTGGAGCTCCATCTTGTCATTACCCTACAAAACCTAAAATTTCTCTCCATCGGACTGTAGCCCCCCTAGCTCCTCCGTAGCGCCGCCATTGGTTTCCTGGGCAAAGGAGGGTTAAAGATGTCATGTTTCTGGGATAAGTTACCTGACTGGTAATCTTTCTGAACTGTTAACATTTGAATTAATTTACTAAAAAAAAGTTACATGTGATTGTGGTTTTATAATGCAGCTTTACAGTTCTTTGAATTATAATTCTATGTTTCTCCATAAATTCTATGTTTCTAATTGTTAGGATTTTTGGACTTTATTGAAGTTTCTCAATTTTCCTGGTGAAATCATTAAAACAGGACATTGGGAAAACCACAAGTAGATGAACAGAGCAGTGGAATTTCTATATTATGGATAGATATCTACAACTGTGTGCATTGCCAATCATTGTTGTTCTTATTGCCAACACCAACACTGACATAAATATGAAGTCATAAACAATGGAGTTCCATTCCTGATGATGACACAAATTATATTAAATCCTGACAAGATAGCATGTATTTGATTGTTTGGAGTATATATTATACTTACTTGAAGTTGATTAGTGGACCTTTCGGAGATCCTTCAATTTTTCAACTTAGGTCTATCCCTTCTTTGGGTTGTTTCTGCCACATTTTTTTAAAGAGAAATATTTTGTAAAATTTTAATTGGCCAAAAGAAATACAATAAAGCTGATGAGTGGGTCTTTCATAGCCATTGTGGAGTAAGGCAAACAAAGTACAATTTTCTAAAGCCAGGCACTCACTGTGTCGTGCGACAGATGCACGATCGCTCCCTGTGTGTGTGGTTGCCAGATGTGAGGACAGTCTTCTACTCGCCGGCCGTGGTTCTTTTGAGTGATTCAACAGGGAAATCACTAAGAAAACCATCGGTCGACGAGTAGAAGACTGCCATCACGTCTGGCAACTACACACAGGGAGCGACAGTTTAGTCATGCGACTATTGCACGACACAGTAAGTGCCCGGCTTAAGGCACTTACTGGTAGTAGTAT
Source organism: Nesometra sesokonis (assembly GCA_025631205.1). Taxonomy (NCBI): domain Eukaryota; kingdom Metazoa; phylum Echinodermata; class Crinoidea; order Comatulida; family Antedonidae; genus Nesometra; species Nesometra sesokonis. The sequence continues at coordinate 9,679 of JAOTQE010047334.1, forward strand.
AGTATCAGAACAAGGTAGCAATATTAAGTGATAATTAACAAGTTTAATAAATAACTGGTAATTTTTAAATTTATGTTTGTTTGGGCCATAAACCAACATATTCTACTTTTCTACCAATTCATATTCAATAACGTAACTTATAATAAATTATTTAAATTAATATTTAAGTTTTTAAATATTTTATAAGCTCTCTTGTTATCAACCAAATCCCCATTAGTCTTTTCTCCCAATCGTCTACTATTGGTAATCTCTCCACCATCTTCCCTCTGTTCTTCTTTGATCTTTTTCCTCGTAATCCTTGTCTGTTGTTATGCATATTGCTTGTTATGTTATTTAACATTCTTTTAACAACGTTGTAACACTTATTGATGTTTCTGTTGACACCTGTTGCATTGTCTTAAATTTATTTGATCATCATGCAAAAAAAGTTTATTGTTGACACACCCAATTCTACAATTTGCAGAGTAATTTAAACAGTGCTTTTTTACATAATTTTTTTATAATCATCACTTTGCTTAAATATTGATAATGCTAGTAAATAGATGGATTTATGTTGATTGTTTTGGTCAGGAATTGAATCAACCAAGGGGGAGGCTTTATCAGAATCAGGAGAAGGTGATTATTCTAGCATGGATATTTAATGAGTATGCAAATAAGCATGCTAATGATACAAATAAAAAATAGCATGCAAAGTGGATATGTAAATGATATAATGTAAGAATGAATAATTAATTTGACATTTTTTTTGACTGCCAATGTGATTATAATTATAAACGGTTATGAATATATTTGCATTGTTAATGATTAAGTTACGTTTCAGCCGTTGTTTTTTTGCGTTTGGTATAAAGGACAAAAGTACAAGTCGTATTTGAAGTTATGGACCATGCTAGGGTCCATGTGAAATTATTTTACTGCAGTTACTGAAGTAATCTATTGCTATTAAGTTTACTGCAGTAATCTATTGCTTTTAAGGTTACTGCAGTAATCTATTGCTATTAAGTTTACTGAAGTAATCTATTGCTATTAAGTTTACTGAAGTTACTGCAGTAATCTATTGCTATTAAGTTTACTGCAGTAATCTATTGCTATTAAGTTTACTGCAGTAATCTATTGCTATTAAGTTTACTGAAGTTACTGAAGTAATCTATTGCTATTAAGTTTACTGCAGTAATCTATTTGCTATTAATTTTACTGCAGTAATCTATTGCTATTAAGTTTACTGAAGTTACTGAAGTAATCTATTGCTATTAAGTTTACTGAAGTAATCTATTGCTATTAAGTTTACTGAAGTAATCTATTGCTATTAAGTTTACTGCACCAGATGTTTCTTTGGTAGCTACATTGACACCCAAGGTCTTATCTCAACATTTTTTTCAATAATTCTCTTCCAGCTACTGCGCTACTGCTATTTTAATTCAGTTTCTGCAGTAACTGCAGCAGGAAAATTTTAACATGGTCCTTATTTGCACTATCTATGCATATATAGCATTATATGGTCAATTCCTATTTCTTTAGAACCATCTATTTACTTTGATTTCTATAATTGCTTCTTCAGTTTCCATTTTTTAGTTTACATAAGCTGTCTGGTAAAATAAGATTAAATAACTCCTCAAAAAGAGTTAAACGTTTTGCTCTTATAAAAAAAATGATTGAACTTTGATTTCCATAATTGCTTCAATTTCCAAGTTTAGCTGCCTGTTTAAATAAGTTCCCTTTCTAAAAAATACCTCTCAAAAATTTACTAAAATTTGTGCTCTTATTTAAACAAACATGATTGAATTTCTTCACTTCAAATATTATTAGCTACAAATTAATGAAATGCTTTTAAAATAGACTTGTACTTCTGCTTTTAAATGTTACTAATTTTCAACTCAACATTGTTTCAGGTTAATCATCATAAGAAACTTATATTTATAAATTTTTCTTTTGCCTTCCATATCTTAAAATTGTTGATTTAATGCCTGTTCCTGGTGAAATTAACTGACGTTATCACAGTGCTATTGTAACACAACACAAAGTTAACCATTGAAATTCATCTGATGGGAACTTTTTTTTTCAGTCTTAGTTCTGACACAGATGTTAAAATAGAATGAATTCGGTTTGAACATTGGGTTAACAATTTTGTAGTTGCATGGATTTCCTGGGGCAAAAATTTACAGCTACTGTCCATAACAAAAAATCAATTAATTTACCAATGAATCAAAATTCTGTTTTTATTACTTTATTTGTTTGTTGCGAAGCGTATATTTGATTGTGGAATAAACGATTTAAAAATTCAGTGGACCCAAATGATTGAAATATTGTCGTTTATTTTTTCAATTTTAACAACGTAGCATTACAAGATAATAGTGCATTGTGTTACAATAGCGTCATTGAGAAAAAGGCTTTAAAGCTATCTGTGTCATATTTTAACCTGTATGGTTTTTATATTTAATTTTGAATTGTTTAATTGATAATGATATAGCTCTTCATATTTCTATTTAAGTTTGTATTTTGAGTTGAAAGACATTTTTTCTTTGTTTTTTTTTCTCTCAAAATGCCAACCTATCTTCCTGTAGAGTATTCCGTATCACATTGTAAAAAAGCTTGGGCTAATTCTATAATGCATTTTGCATGTTGATGTTCACAAAAAGCATGAAACCATAGTTGAAATGTGTTGTTGTATATGTTGTATTGTTTTGCCACTTGATGTTGTATGCCACCGTAGGTCAATGACCTCTGAATATGGTTAATAGAGAAAAAAATATTTTTTAATACATGAATCATTGCATGCCTTGTTTAGTCTTGTTAACTACTGCCCTCTCTGGGAAAGTAGATGCATTGTGGTTTGAAACACTCTACTTGAGTGATGTTTTCCAATGTTCTACATAGACTTGTAAACACATATTTTGTTTTAAGCATAAAGGTATCCCATAGCGTACTGTACAGTATATACCTATACCCCCACCCGAGTATACAGTAATGTCTGAGGAAAAAAGAACCATAAAGGCGATTAATCCACCATAAAAAGCCATAAAATATGTGAGAATAAAGGGGTTTTTTTGCTTGTCAAAATCCGATCAGGTTTGAGTATCCCCTTTCCATTTCCTGGATACACCCCTACTGTAGTGGTTCTGCCATTAAAAAATGAGAAGTAACTTAAAATCTTAATATTGGGGGTTTGCAACAGGAAATTGGCTCTGCTTATCAACATATACACAAATTTTATTCATTATTTTGCAAGAGATTTCTTACAAAACATTGTTAAAGAAATCTCAAAATATACTACTGCCCTCTATAATATTGTCAAAACTTTGGATGAAATTCATTAAAAAAATGCAATGTTGACATATAACAGAAATTATGTGTTGGCAATTTTTCTCTCTGAAGGAGTAACACTACATGCTTATGTAGCTAGTATTAAATGAATAATTACTAAAATATTTTTGATGTTTTTTTTTTTGACAGTTGGTGATTGAGTTTAGTCGTGATGGTGGTGGACTTGGCATAAGTATAGCAGGTGGAAAAGGCTCAACTCCATATAAGGGAAATGATGAGGTGGGTAATTTAGGTTGTAAATCCATATGACACTCATTTTAAAAATTTATATTATTTTAAAATCTTCTCCAAGTACAATTGTTAGATATTCTTTCATTTAAAAATATATTAAATTGCTGAGATGCCAAATGAATGACGTCTTATGACGTATGAAGACACTGTGAAACTCTGGCGCTTGTAAGCCAATGGTGCACGCCAACTGTCACTTGTGCTGCTGCTGTACACCAATAGTTTACGTGCGGGATGAAATTTTGTGCACTGATGGTGCCGAACAAGGGTTTTAACATATTCTGTATTTAACAACTACTTGTGCCAACGGCGCATTGTCTGCGTGGGACATGGCTTTACCCGTACACTCTGGAATGTACAACGCAAGCATATAAGTGGCAACAGGTCCACGTTGTCGAGTGTTTGTATGCGTTAATTTACAACATTACATCTACTCACATGTAAGTACGAACGCATGCAAACCCATAGCACTGCGAATCTGTTTGCATATAAACACGCTTGCGTAGTGCATGCAGAATGTAAAGGTAAAGCTTACGACCCCTGTACACGAGTAGTTGATAAATATCAAACATGTCAAAAACAACATGAAATAGTCAAAAATTCACAAATAACAGGGTTTTTTTTGCCTGTTAAATTTGTAATCCTGAACATGTGCCCTCAACCGGGAATTTGCGCCCCCTCTTTCACACAACCATGGATACCCTTGTGGTATGTATATGATGGCCTTTTTCTACAGTGAGAATTATACATGTCCATGGTACTAAAAGTTGTGTCAAATGATGTCATAAGACACCTCCAGCTTATCCCTCTTGTTTTTACATTTTTTCCCTAAGAATAAGACAAAATACAAATATAGTACAGTCAACTCTCCTAATACCGGACACCCTCGGGCCGGCAATTATATTCCGGTTTTCTGGAAAGTCCGGTTTTCTGAATTTAGAATTAAGACAATAGAATAGGAATAGGAAAAATTCGGGACTTTTAAAAAAGTCTGGTTTTTCGTGAATTCCGGTTTGCGGAGAGTCCAGTATTGGGAGAGTTGTCTGTATAAGAATATAAATGAAACTGATGAACATGAAAATAATACTTTTTAAAAAGGTGTTAATTACTTAAAGAATTGAGAAAAAAATGTTTAAAAATTGGCCAAAAATCATATTAAAAGATGACAATATTTTTGTTTAAAACCAAAATGTATGATTTTGTATGTTGTTCTGTTTGACAGGGAATTTTTGTATCACGGGTAGTTCCTGATGGAATTGCTGGCAAGAAAGGACTTCGGATTGGTGACAAGATCTTGGCTGTAAGATATCGTCTTTAATTAGTATCGCTTTTATTAGTTGATTCATTCAGTAGTCTAAAATTTTAATTTTTACAAACCAAATACTTTTAACTGACCTGACTGAAAGTTTAAACCTCTCTTAATTGAGGCCTTCCTCAAAGTAACTACTCTGTTTTTAAGAATATCAATATCATGTTGTTTATTTCATTCAATCAGTTTAGTACACGGAACTCGTATGAAACAAATAAGATAAGAATTTAAATTTAATTAAGATATCAAATTTAACATTATTTTAATTTAAACTAATTAAAAAATATTCTGGGGTTAAAGGCTATTTTCTGCCAGTGAACTTAAACTAGCTAGAATTTGGTCCCTCTAGGCCCATCATTGGCTAGGTTTATGCTATGGCTAATCTATATGCAACCTATGCTCTAGCGAAGGCTTCCTTCACTTCAACTTCTATAGCTAGACTAGGCTAAGTCAGATTTATAATCATCACCTTCCAAACAAAAAGGTTTTTCTGAAACTTAAAAATAGTAGTTAAACTTCTCACTAAGTAACCCATGTCAGATTTGTAAATAAAAACATGCCCGAGTTTGAGTTCAGCATTAATAGGTGGCTGCAGCACTTTCTGGCATTTCTATGAAGTTGGCCAGCTCCATATTTTTTTTAGGTTGAAAACATACTTCTGTGTTTTATACCATTTCAGTACAATAAAGAAAATTTGCGTTAATTGGCATGTCTGCTAAATATAAATTTTGGGTAGTGAAGTTGATTTCATCTTAAAAAAATATGTACAATCAGATGGGATTTGAACCACAGCATGTAGGATTTGGAGGCAAGCACTTAACCTAACTCTTCACATAGCAAATTGAGTAATATTAGAACTCGCACTCACTTATGTTGACGTCACAACTAATCATAGTTTTGGCAATTTCTCATAAGAATTCAGAATAGGTTTAATTCTCCAGGGAGTGTTACAACTAGTGTTTGAAAGCAAACATTTGAGGAATAAAACACTTCAATATGGTTAAAAAACGATAATAACAATTATTTTCTATAGAAATAACCCAAAATATTGATTAATAATCGTGTTGCAGAATGGTTGATAATCTATGTTTTTAGAATTTTTGCAGAGATGCATGTTATCAAGGAGTTTTTCATGCACAAAAAAAATATTAAGCTCAATTCAGACTATGACCATACATGGACATGTCCTTACCATATATGGATATATCATTGTGCAAGCTTATTCTTAAATAAGCATTATTATAACCAGAATCTTGCCTATTGTTTTATACGCAGGTCAATGAACACAATTTAGAGTCAGCCGATCACATCGCCGCGGTGGAAGCCTTAAAAAGTGCAGGAAATCACATGAGAATCGTTGTTGTCAGAGAGGAAATATTAACGTATTCTGCAGATTCACAACCCGTACCCGAGCAAATAGAACAGGTACATGTAGATCGCTGAAACTTGTAATGTGTTTGTGTGTGTTTCCATCAGACATTATTACTGGACTGACTTGGTATAAGCCCACTAAATTAAACATGGAATCCCAGTAAATGTGTGATATGGATATATACTCTGATATAAGCCTGCTACATTAAACATGGAATCCCAGTCAGTGTGTAATGTGGAGAAATACCCTAGTATAAGCCCACTGACATATTGGACATGGAATCCAGTCAGTGTGTGATGTGGACATATACTCTAGTATAAGCCCACTAACGTATTAGACATGGAATCCCAGTCAACATGTGATGTGGACATTTACTCTGGTATGAGCCCACTAACCTTGGACATGGTATCACAGTCGGTGTGTGATGTGGACATACACCCTGGTATAAGCCCATTAACCTTGAGCATGGAATCCTAGTCAGTGTGCGATGTGGACATATACCCTGGTATAAGCCCACTAACATTAAAGATGTCAATTTGTGGGTGGGCTTATACACAGATTTTGAAAATGGGTAGAGGAAATTTTTTAATGTATTAAACAACTCAATTAGGTGAGCTTATACCCTAGTAAGTACAGTAATAAGAATAAGATTTCATATCATGTTTTAGTATCATGTAATCAAATTGCAAACAAGTCACTCATTTTGATTATGTTTGTCATATTTGCTTTTTATATTTTAATTTGAGAATTAGTAACGCTTGCAGTGTCATGATTCTAATACCCATTTTACACTGCCAAACAAAATACAATCCCGGGACGTTCCTGCAATGATTGTGGAATGAGTTTCCTTTTACAAGACGAATCCGTCTTACTATACCGGAGTCAGTTTACACTGCTAATGATCCGATTTACGATTGTTTGCAAACAATTTAAACAGCACCTCCAAGACGTAGTTAAGGGATTTCCCCTTTATCGTCTGTTTTTATTTTCTAGTACTTCAAAACATAAACAAATCGCTTCTAAAATTACCCATACTGTGTAATGAAATATTCTAATATTATTAATATTTATTAGAACAGTGATTTACAATTATACAAGTTGTTCTATCAAACCTATTTTTGAGTAAATTTATTTCCCCAACGAATGGGGATGCATAATCATTCTGGAACTTGAAATTGGAACCGTTTACACTGTCAATCCAGGTTCGTCCCGGGAGCATCCCGCAAGGGATCGAAGCTGAATGTATTCCGCTTCACTGTCCCTGGACTGTTGCGGGACGATTCACTCCGCAACGGAATTTTTACACCGTTTACACTACAAATCGATCCCTCAACGCTCAATTGCTGGATGATTCCGCAATTGTATTGGCAGTGTAAAAGGGGTATTATACCTGCCAACTTTTTGGAAGCCCAATGCACGAGACAACCACTGTGCATAACCTTGTATAGCAATCTCTACAGGGGGAGGCGGATCAAGGATTGTGATGGGGAGGGGGGGTTAAGTCCTGATTTTGGTTTTGACAAGCAAAAAAAAAACTGCTTGCAATGACAGGTCTGCCTTTGCCTCTAGGAGGATCTATGTACATCCACTGTACATCTATTTTTAATGGTCCATTGTCATTAAGCCAAGAAAAAAAATCTGGTAAATTTTAGGGAGGCCTTAAGGCATCCCCCCCCCCTCACTTTAATTCCACCACTGCTCTATGTTAAACCTACCAGCTTTTTCATAAAAAAATGACAAGTTATTAAAAATTGATAACATGCTTCCAATGCATGAGAAAGGTCGATTTCTGCATTAGACCTTCAAAAGGGATACCATATATGAGGCTATTGCATTATGCATTAAAAAAAACTTGGCAGGTATAGGTTCTTTATTATCACAATCATTTTTACCATTATGTTTTCTCTAAATCATCTACATTTTTACAAATCTGTTTTTTTAAATGCAAATAGAACAGATTTTTAGGCAATTAGGATTTAAACTATTTTCGTTTTTATAATTATTATTTTTTTTTTAATTTTTACATAAAATCAAAAATATAAACACATCTCTGCTTTTCTCAACCATTTTGCTGAACTATTGCATTGCATGTATTGAGAAGTCTGTAGAGTTGTTCTAGAAATTCATCTAGTGTTAACTCATTTTTTTAGAAATGTTATAAAAGCACCAGAGAACTTTTCTTGTGATAGCACTATTGGAACTAGAGCTCTACCATAGAGTTAATATTTGAAAAAAAATTGTGAATGAACCAAGTTTCTGTCAAACTTAACCTGCAGTCATGATAAAAATCCATCCAGCGATATTTTTATAACCTGGTTCCTCAAGTAAAAACAAGCTTGTATTTATAGTTTAAGGAATAAATTTTAGACCTCAATATTAATTAACTAGGTAACACTCTGGTCTTTTGTACAACTCTATACACATTGACATCTTCCAGTATAAACAAGTGCACAGGAGAATTTTTAAGCAAACTTATGGTTTATCCCTTTATCTAATTTGCATTGAAATTTTTAAATATGTTTTAATCATCAAAATTATTCAAAAGTAAACAACTATACTGTATTCAAATGTTGTACCTTTAAAAAATTATACACTGTATATAAATTATCTTGCAAATTATACAGTTTATAATACAATGTATATATCAATTGGAACATGTTGGTTAGCACTACTGTCCAGAGTTTAAGGCTGAATAAAATTTAAAACTTAATTTTCATATCTTTGAGAACATAGATTCATTGTTTTTTTTTGTTGCATACCGTATGTTCTTTACATAGAAAGTAAAAATGATACCTAAATATGTCTTCCACACATGTGTTAATTTTTTATATTGCAACTGACGCAAATGAATTCTATGCAATCATTTATTTAGGACATATTTTCTTAACGTTACTGTTTTATGTGTATGCATTATTCAAAACATTACTTGTTAACGACAAGTTTATTTGTCAGCTGCTTCAATCAAAGAAGACAACATGTAGTAAACCATGTAAATGTCTACAAAGAATTTGTTTGCGTCAGTTACAGTGGCAAGATTCTTAATGCCAGTCTTAATTAAAATAGTTTTGTTAATTATCTATGTTTTGTTGTATAAGATGTCAAGTCTAATTGCATGTTATAATTTTTTTTTTTTAATTTGTGTCATGATGGTTGTTTAGTTACCTTTGTCTAGTTATAAATTCTTTTGTATCTAATACATATCGTCTTTCACCCCTTAAACTGTTACAACTATAATAGTTGTTCAGATTATTTCAACACAAAACACCTGTATATGGTCATGGTACATTCTTATAAAGTCATAGTATGTCATCATTGTGCCCATATATGTTCTCATGGATTTAATATGGTAATGCTACGCCCTTATATGGATATTTCTAAACTTATAGTAAAGTAATTTCTGATAGATTTGACTAGGTCTTAGAATCTTAAATGTTTATTAGAAAACATTTTATTTCAAAACATTTTTACAGAGACACTTCAGTAATTTTAATATTTGCAATGAAAATGTACAGTTAAGATGCCTATAAAATTTTAATATTTAGAAAACAAGTTTTTGTAGAATTTCTTTTTTTATTTCCTGTATAAAGACTCACAAAAAGACTTGGGTAATCATAGTTAGGTATTTTAAAATTGGTAATGTGTAAATAACCAAATGTATATTTTTTGTATGCTCATTTTATCTTCAACTTCGTTAAATATAAAAGTCAAATTTGGATCTTCAATAAAAATTGCAAATTTATGGGTATTTTTCTACTTTGTCTATATATGTAAATATAATGTAGCATTAGGTGAAATAATTAGTTTTTTAGTTTTAATATTTATTTTTATTAACTCTTATTAAAAAGTACAAAATGCTGATAAAGTAATATATTCCGGGAGTATTATAGTTTTATTCTCACTCCTTTAAAGAAAATAAAATGCAGAAAATGATTGTATTCCTGGTGATTATCCAGAATTGTATTAAACAGATTAATAAAGAATTGCATGAAGTGGACGTTGCTGGAGTTCGTAGTGCAGGCACTACATTTAGAATTGGGTATTTCCAAAAAAATATAGCTTGGATATTTCCAAATGAAATGGAATTCCCTGTAGAGATTTACGGTAATTTGAGGCGTTTTTTAATCTTGTAGCAGATATAGAATTCATGCCACAGAAATAAAAATCCTAATTGGTCATTCTCAATTCTAATTGAATTTGTTGCTTGGGTTTTTCCCAGACTCAGCAAAATTCCCAAACATGGGAAATTCCCAAAGTTCTTGGTATGGGATATTCCTGGATGTAATGCATGCTAGGATCCAGCGTATAATGTTGATGTATTAAGTATGATGTTGAGTAAACTATATTTTAATAAACAGTTGAAATTTTCAGACATGAGTTTATGTTGAATGTTTTTTTATAATGTGGCGTATCGTAAATGATTGTACATTTTATTTCCAATTTTTGGCTTGTCCTGCTAGTACCAAATAGAACCAACCGGTATCAATTGACACTAAATGAATAGGCCTATGTATGTTTGTACCGTCAATCCTTTCTAAGTCAACGTATTTTTAAGTTGAATTATTTTTCATGCCAGATTTGTTTGTTATTAATTTCCAATCTGTAAGCCGAGTTTGAATCTGGCTGAACACTGTTCTTTCCTACAACCTAACAGCAGGGGCGGCGGAAAGTTTTTGAATTGGGGGGGGGGGGTGAGACGAGGTTTAATTTTGCTCAGCTGCCCTAGCCCGGTTAGAATTTGATGAGCAAAAAAAAAAAAAAAAACATTTTTGCCTCTAAATGTGCTTTTCTGGTACCTTAGGTGGTTTTCATGGCCACATTATTCATATTTACCATAGTTACTTGCTGTTTTAGCATTGTAAATTTTGTAGTTTGGGTGACATTTCAGGGGGACTGTTTTCCCCAAGTTATCACTGGGGGACATGTCCCCCCCCCCCATCCACCCTCTTCAGCTGCCCATGCCATTCCGAAAGCCTCATTAATTGAGACTTCATTTAGTAAGCATGACATAGATCTCTGTAAGTGGCGACAAAACTTGCTGCTGGATGTGACATGAAATTTTTAGAAATTCTATATTTGTTTTGATGCCTTAATTTCTGAATTTGTTTTGGAATACATGTCTTTGGCATAATTTAATTTTTAATTTTCCAATATTCATTCCAGGATTAGTACAACAGCACCTTAAAAACTGTTAACCTCTGTGGGGTGTTTTTTTACGCAGTGGCTATTGTTACACCAGTCGTAATCTCAATCCTGTAGGCTATTCTTACACCACTCTAAAATGC